>JAYKAV010002917.1:0-171717 GCA_035582835.1 Phoebastria nigripes
TGGGAAGCTGAAAAGTCCTTGACTAGCAGACTACTTAGCAACAACTAAAAACATCAGTGTCTTATCAACATTCTTGTCATACTAAATCCAAAACACAGCACTAGGAAGAAAATTAACTCTATCCCAGCCGAAACCAGGACAGCAATAAGCTTATAACTTCCTGTTAGCTTTCAGGTCTCCCTCTAAAAATTTGAATAATTCTGTAGCCTCCCACAGATATTTGAATAATTCTATAGCCACTAACATCAGAAGATACAGACAAACAGCAATGAATGGACTGAAGGATCAACAAGATGGCACTACTTAAGTCAGTGAAAAGTTCCTTACTGACACCATAATACAGTTCTAGATAATAGTAATTTTTATCTTCAATATTTCAATATCTAAAATAACTATTTCAAATTAGGTTCAAGGACAAGTATAAGACAAAATTCAGGAAAGGGGAAAATTATGATGGCTTTCACATTTCCTGATGATTTACCCTGGTTATCATGATCTTCCACACTAATTTAGTGCTTTCCATATTATTAAATCTATCTTGAATGTATGATTACCTGAACTACTAGTTATCAACAATATTAAGAAATTAACCTTGTTACTTCCACAGTGCACTGACTCGTTTTCAGACAGCAAAGGCAGTCTTTTCAGTGAGATGGTCGCGTTCTACAGACAGACAATCTGCACATATTTTACACAGCCACAGGTAGAGTTAATTAGTTCTGCAGAGTTTTGTGGTGATATGGGTAGACTTTCTAAATTTAGTTTAAATCCAAGTGGTATTATTATTATTACTGTGATTTCAGTCATCCATGCAATGACATGCTACACTACCGAGCCTRAGGTGTGTTCATAGAGCATGAGATTGGTCTCAATGTATATGCTGAGTATCCCCTAACTTTATCCACTTTTCCATGAGTTGTTTGCTGATGCTTTAAAATTTTAAATTCTTTTCTGCCTTATCAGATTGACTTGCAACTGTGAACATGACTGCTAAGCTCTTACATAAACGTTCTTGGCAGCTTCTAACAAAATCCCTTTGTGCTAATGTTTATCTTCTTGGAGATGGTATGCACAAGCCATAAACTCCAATACGATTTTTATTTTTTGCATAGCCCCATGTGCTTTTTTTTGGAAAAATTTTCTGCTGTTGTTTATAGTTTCCTTATAGAACTGCAAAGCCTCTTTATGGAGTCAAGTTATATTATGAAAAAATAGAGAGTTATAGCTAAATGGTTGGACTTAGGAAGTGGAAAAAAGAGATGGAGTCTAGTTTATCTCTCACTGAAGCTAGTGAGCCTTTGCATTGATTTACAGAAGCCCTGGACCCAACTTTTAAGTTGGGGAGCTAAAGGAATGCTGTTCTAAACAGCAGATGCTGCAGCACACACACACAGACACACAGACACACACTGGATTTTTTTTTGACATTTATTGAATTAAACAGATGTTCAGTAGCTAGAAACTTTTAAAACAAGACTTGGGATATAACAAGTTCAGGAGAAAGCACCAAAAAACACATACAATTGGATACGTGGAGGACAAAGTGAAACTAGCAGATTAGTTTATCACGAAAAAGACAGAAAGAGCTGCCAAAACACAAGTGAAAACAAGACTTGAGGAATCAGTCAGGGATGAAAGATATGGGGAAGGTCATAAGTCTTTGATTAGAATTTTTAATAAGGGGTTTCTTCTGTGTTGTGAAACATACTGTAATTTGTCTAAATTTAAATTAATCTGATATTTTTCTCTCAAGCAGAATTGTTGAAAAATACAGCCACAAAAAGCAGGATTGATAAATTCAAGGAGTGGCTTTTTGTAATAAGGCTATACATCTCATACTCGGGGCTTATCTTCAATTTACACTTATACAAATTAGAAAATATTATTTCAAGTTCTGAGAAAATACTGTCTGACCCCTATTATTCTGAAGCTTTCTTAATAAACATCATGGTCTCATCTGGATTTTAAGATCATTCTAATACATCATACACCTTTTGTTCAGTATTAAAAACTGTAATTTAATATCAACTTAGAGACAGACACATAAATCAAATATTAAAGAGGGATGAAAGCCTAATTAATACCATCTCTTGCTCATAACTGCTCTTATTGTAAGTGAAGGTATGAGCAATTGTTTACACAAATTAAATTCCTGTGCATTTTAATAAGATGAATTTACAGCTTCAAAATTATAGCTTCTCTTTCCAATATTTAATTTGTGGAAATATCTTTCATCATTATATAAGCACATACATTTTATATGGAGCTTTTGAATAATAGCAGATGGATATTGGAGAATAAATGTTTAATAATCTTGTTTAAAAGTGAGTTGCAGAAGTTAATCAAAAAGAAAGGTGGAAATAAACCAACTGATTATTATAATAACTATAATGGCCCATTGATATCTGATACAAGCTGACATAACTGTCTCAGTTGCCTCAGTATTAAATAGAAATGAAATTCTACATTATAAAACTGGTATTTTCAGTTGCTGAAGGTTGTGATTATAGCCATAATAACTGCTACAGTCATTCCACTGCACAGTCTAATTCTGGCCATAGCTAAACCAAGAATTACTCAATTAATTTTTTTAGATATCCAAAAAATGTTTGGATTAGCCTTGAGGCTTTAGCAAGGAATTTTTAAACATTTTTTACAAATAGAATTTCTGAAAGCCTAATTTTGAACAGTCTGAACTTCCTTAAACGTGTTTTTTTTTAAAAGATGTCAGTACAGAAAAGATAGTGCTATATTAGTTTAGCCAAGTTAAGCATGTACTTAAACCTTAAGCATGTGAGTAGTCCTGACAGATAATTATTAATTCTAATTAATAAATTAGCTTTGATACACCACAATTTCTACTGTCTGTGGTGAATTCCAAGTACTTTACACTGGAAAAGAAAAAAGGGAGAGGCACTACTGGACACAGCCATAGATTTCAGATGATCATCCTACCAGCTTGTACACTTCAGAGAAGAACTTTAAAGCTGCAACAAAGATGATAATCACAAGATGAGTGGTTGAAAAATTATTCCAGGTGGCTGGAGAACACAATAGTGAGACAACAAATAGCTGAATAAGAGGAACAGTAGCACATTCATACTACCACAAGTTCAAGTGTTTGATTACTCAGTTTCTCAGCTGGCATAAATATTTGAGGCATAAAAATGAGAAAGTTAAAATAGCGTGAGACAAGCCATGGGTAAATTTTTGTTCAATTTAATTTCAAAATTCAAAGACAAAACATTTCCTTAATACCGAAATTAAACTTTTATTTTTCACATTTTCCCACCTTAATATATTGATGAATAACTTCAGTCACCTGAACCAATATTTTGTAGTGAACCTAAAGTACTACCAAATTTTTTCAGCCAGCCTTAGTTTGAAAGTATCAGATAAAATGACTGATGAGCATCAAAAAAGCTCTCTTCACACCTCATCATTTTACTGTTTGGTTTCCACTCAGTCTATTGTACCATATAGCCAGTGATATTTATTAGTTTTCTCATGGCTGTATGAGCCTGAGGCTTGGAGTTACACACTGTCTCTGCTACAGTGTGAACACAACAGGATGGCAGCAGGTTCCCTGAAGAAGTGCAATTCAAGGGAGAATATGATGTGGAAGAGTAGATTCAGAGCTACTAAACAACACAGCACTGTCATGGTTACCTTTTCCCTTTCTGAACCCATCTTAGATGTTAGCATTAGCTATTTTTCAGTAAGGTGTTGGGTTTTTTTTAAAGACATTATTTCCTTGACAGTATATGCAGATGCACCTTTCTACAGTGCACAGAAATAATTTTCATTGGAATTTCCCTCAATTTTTGAGAAAAAGTCAAAATGGTAAAAGTTTACTTTTTCAAACTGATGAAATGGTGCAAGTCTGGACTATAGTAGCCTACATTTTCCTATTTCCTCACAAGTGTAAAACTCCAAATACATTAACGTCAATGTGCACCACGTGCCAAGTACTTCATGAGCTCATGCAGTCATCCTTTGTGGGGTCAGCTCTTGATCCCTCCAGCCTCCTGCACTTACTATAGGAAGTAGGTGAACTTCCTTTTCCTGGTGTTTTCCTGTAAAACTATAGCACCAGAGTAGGCCATTCAGGCTGGCTTTCACAAACTGCAGGCATGAAACTCTGCTATTATCTGGCCTGTCCAAACTACAAACTATCCTCACAACCTGTGCCCATGAACTTCATGGAGTTTCCAGTTAACCRTTTGGTCTCCCTAAACCCGTAAAATGACAGAACTGCGTACTTTGCAGCTCAGACTTATCCATACACTTACTCTTCATAGGCCTGGCACAGTTTGGCAAGATCATATATTTAAATCCTGCTACATTTTTATTCTGTCTTTCATTAGAAGGACAATAAATACTGTCTTCAAAAATTCTATTACCGAAAGCTCTCTGGTTGACTTGAAAGTATTACCCAACAGCATGTACTAACTTGACTCCATGACACTATGGACGCATGAACAATCTAATATGATCCCAATACTGAAGGACTGAAGCAAGTTCATCTTACTGTTTGCAGGAATGTGTAGGAATTTTCTGAACTTTCTGCTGATCATTCCAAGGGGGCTTAATTGAGGATTGTTTATCTGCACTGAGGGATTACAGTGATCTGGAACTAAGCATCATCAGTGTTCACTTCTTCAAGTGTATTGCAATGTATCTGCAGTCTCTGCAATTTCTTTAGGAAAAGATGACACTTCTCAGAATGGCAAGTGTCCTTTTACCTACACAKAGCACTATCTTAATTCATTTTTTCCTGTGTTTGAAATGAGTTCTCTTAATATTATCATTTCAAATCGTCCACAATGGGGACTTGTAATTTCTCACACCAGGATGAAAACAGTCTGCAGTGAGTGTCACAATTTAGTATGTCTCTATTTGCATTCGAAAGAACATGTCAGTGAAATTGCCAGCCATGTCCACTGCAAGTTCAAGTGGTCACATCCCACCTTTCTGCCTCCAGTAAAGGGTACCGCATGTTCTCAGAAAGGAAGCACCTGTTAGGAAACGCCTCTCCCTTTTTCAGTCCTTTGAGATCTCTAGTAACAGACCTTTGGGAAAGGTCATATATCTCATTAGGTTTATCAAATTTAGCCAGGAGTGACTTTTAAATAGATAATAGATGCTGTCAGTTATTTAAAAATAGAAGGAAACAAATCAGAGCAATGCCATGCATACAATAACCTCCTTAAATTTAAAGCTTTGGAAATCATCATGTCTATCATATTTAAAAATCAGTGAGCATACACAATGTATAGCTTCCAGTTTACAGTCTTTTCTTAAACTGTTAGATTTCCCGTCTTTTTCTTCTTCCAGAAAATGTTAGAGCTGTTCAGGCACACCAAGCACTTATTTCACAGCCTTACTATAGAACTGAAACTTCACAGATACATTAGGTAAGAGGAAATAATGATCTCAGCTGATAACTGAATTCATATATGAAGGCCAATAAATGCCTTTATTAAACAGAACAACTCACTCTAATGCCCCAAATCACCCACAATTATGTTTTTTCTATCATCTCCTGCGCTATACTGCACCCTCCCCTATATGAGATAGGTTTTTTTGAGTGATGAAAGTTTGAGTAGATTAGTCAATTTTTTATAAGTTCAACTTTCGGACAATCTTAAGAAAAGCTTCTGTGAACACCGATTATACTGGTATCAGCATCTATTTTCTCATCTTATTCCCTAAATCTTAGGGAAGTACTCAAATGTAATAATGTGCAAGTAGCCCAGTGATGGATTTTTGGGTACCAGCTCCTCACAGTCATTAGCTGAAAATGTAATGCCCTTAGCAGTTAAACAGGTAGCACTGCAGGGTCAGTGCAGGGCTGTGCATAAGCTTCTAAACCCCCCCACACTGCAGATATTCAGCAGAACATCTGAGCTTAACTGATTTCAGAGCCAAGCAGTGTGAGTGAACTTTACCGTCAGGGATATACTGGTACTGAGGTGGCTACGCATTTGGGTAGAAACACGTCCAAAGACTGGTGATGATTACTCAATAATCCTCAGAAAGAGGAAGAATTAAATATGTATTTAGTTATTATATATATAATTATATATATATAATTATATAATGCACTACTGAAAGAATATAACTAGTTTAATGCAAAAATGTAAGTCATTGCCATCATTCAAAAGCATAAAGATACACTTTAATCAAATGATCTCTTCTAACTAGCAAGCTGCTGAAAAACACATATGCTTGGTACCTAAAAAGATGTACAAAGCTGCAAGTAACTCACACAGCTGTTTGTTATAAGGCAAACTTCTGAGGAAGATGCTGTGCTGGGAAGTCTGTCTAACTGGCACTATGTTCATAGTCACAGGAGAACTGTATGTAGAGGAAACATCTCCTAAACTAAATTCTCGTTAGGGTAAGGTTGAGAATTCAAGCACACAGCTGTGATTCAAAATCATGTTATTCAAGTATGTTAGAATTACGTTTTCTGTCCTTTGGCAAAATCAGAAAACTAGAAAATGAAGCAATTGTCAAAGCATCAATGAAGTATCTTAACTTTGAGTCATTAACATGAAAATCCACCAATTTCCCTTTTCTCAGACACAGAGTATGGAACATATGTATCACTTAATAGTAAACTAAAAAAAGGTGTTTATTTTAAAACTTTGACTTTGTTATATCGTCATTCCTCTTTAGCCACTATGATTTGTCCTTACCAGTGGGACATGCCACTACTCTGGCAAATGGCACTAGAAGAATTAGTTGCTATAAGAAATCAAAGGGCCTCATCTGAGCCACACCAAGAACCACCTGCATGTTACTGAGGCCCCTTTAAAACTGAGTGGGGATAGGAAATGGTTGCCATCAACATGATTTTTTTTTTAATCTGATGTTTGTAAAATTATATAAAATCTGCTTTAGATGACAGAAAAAACTGTAAGCACCAGAAGCACAGCAAGCATTGAGGTGTGCCAGGGCTGCAAGCACTAATGATATGAAGCCTTTCATTATAGACAACTATTTTGTCAGATTATAGATGAAGCTCATGAGCTTTGTTTGAGAAATGCAACCTGAAGTCATGACTTTTTATTTCCTAATATTTGAGTCCTGGGGTTTTCTAAGGCATGAAGTGACTGCGCACAAGGCTTACAGGCCTGTGCACGTTGGTCTCCCTCTTTGGCTACATTCCATTTCATGAATTCTGTAGGCACACAATTATCTCCATTAGAAGAACACAYGAGGAAAGGTAAAGAGTAACTTCTCTGCAGAAAAGAAAGAAACAGAAAAATTGCATCTGGAAGAAAACAGTCATCCACCACGTTGTGCCAGGGTTACAGAGCTTTAAGAATGAGACCACTGACTAGTCAATATGTTATTTGCTGGTTGTTAAATACAGGCAAAAAAAGTTTTTCCCCCTTAATGTTAACTGTCAAGGCACTTGTTACCAGTAGATAACCAGTATGTTATTATTGTTACCTTTCTGATGTTACCTTTCTGTTGCCTAATGCTACCTTTCTGATCAGCTTCTTCGGTTTCATAAGTTGGTACAGAACAGAAACTTAATTTGAAAAGGAAAAGCAAAAGCACCTGCTGAAAACTGCTTTTTCATTCCATAGTATGTTTCGGAGAAATATGTAATAAATTTCAGGCACCTAGCTTGGGTTTTTCTTTCTGGGTACTCAAAAAGTCTGCTTCTGTTTATACTACAATGACTGTTTAAATTATTTTTGCAGCCTTCCATGCAGAAGCCTTTCATCAGCAAAAATACAAATCAAGGAACTTTAAATGCACAGAATATCCTTTAGCTACTGGAGTGATTTATAGCCTTCTACTATTAAAACCGTCCAACAGATTCTCAGACTTTCTGTACTTCTGGGTTTAAATCACAATTCATCTGAAATGTATCTATGCAATATGTTAACAACCCATCAAGCAACCCATATTTAAGCAAATAAAAGCTTTCCACAACAAACCCAGTCATATAACTCCAACTGCCCTTACTTCCCATTTCTTGTCCAACTGAAATGTCCTCCTGAGGACAGGAAGCAAATTTGAAGTATGTTTTAAAAGAACATAATGTTCTTGTTCACTGAAAAATACAAAATACATTATTTTTAATATTAAAAATGGCAAAGTCCTTTTTGACAATCATGCCTCCTGTTCTCATCAGGTGAGCTAGTTTTCAACCCTGTCTTGGTGGGTTGTTGTCAAGAAGAATGACCATAACATTGATCTTTCAATAGGTGGCAGTCTTATTCATTATAAACTCCAGCAATGTATATGGTAGGGCAGAAGACGTGTATGAAGATGGTTTTTATTCTTAAATCAAAGCCAGCAGCAACCCAAGAAGAGTATAAGCATGCGCTAATGAACAGTGCACTGAGCTGGCAATTGCGAGACCTGGATCCTAGCTTCAGCTTTGCCGCTTTTCCTGGCATATGGCTGCTAATTTAGTCTTCCTGGATGGAATTCATTCAAATATCTAAACTGAAACACAGTTTAAGTATCAGGAACAGTCAGAGACCTGTGTGTAAACTCGTAATCCTAGGCTCCTTTTCTTTTCAAGTGACAAAAATGAGCACTTCTAGAGTGTATCTGAATCAGATTGCAGCCTCTAGAAGTGACTAATTCTTCCCTTTGACTATAAGGCAGATTACACAGAGACATTTAACTTTTAAACAGGTAAACCACATGAACTTAACTCCACCCTTTATTTCTCAGTGCCTGTATTACTTGTCCTATCTCTAGACTTCAAAGTAAATACTGTTCACTTGCTATGTATACAATGACTAGTTTAATAGGGTTTTGACTGTACATATAGCCCCTGAAGACTGCTCTCTGGGGCATTTGTTTTAGTCTGGAATGATGTACCATTCACCCTGGAGTAATTTGGAACCAGCATCCTACTATGGAGCTACAGAGAATGGTAACGATGGAGCCATTTTAGGAAAAAAAAGTTTGAGCTTATTTGTGGTCACTAAAATAACCAGAAACAGCTCTCTCTCAACAGAAATGTTTATCCCAACATCTCAGATATAAGTTATATTGCTTGAAACATTTTTTTCTGAACATCAATTTAGTTCAATGAAAAACAATAAAAATTGGGGGTTGTTTTACAGTATCCCTAAAGCATTTACATTTCAGAAGCAGRCTAGCAATTTTTTATCCACACAGGATATAGTTTTCAAATCCATCCAGAAGGACACAATGGGCAGGGGAAAGTTTTGTTTTCTAGTAGTAACTTGGACTTTTTTATTTTCAAGAATTTCAGTAATGTAGTTTCTATGTTAATAAACATCTAGCTTTCTTGAGTTTAGAAGATCCTAGGTGTGGCTTGAGGGGTACACAATATGGGAAAGATCTTGGCAGATTCACCTTAAAGCTCTGGTCAACACCTTCATGTCCAATCACAATCATTTAGAGAAAGTCATTAGTACATGTTTTACAATAGATGCTAAAAATGAACAAATAAAATAGACTGCAAGATATGAGATTGAAGCTTCTAAAGTATACTATTCCTTTAGTTTCCTGAATTTACCTTCAGCTGAGTCCATGTGGTGATAGTTTTGCAGCTTTCAGATGACCACAGTCTTAATGGAAATGTAGTTTGTGATAGTATGAGATATACACAGAAATTGACTGTATAAAGGACTCCAAGTAACGCCCATTACATATCATACAAGAGTATGCAGGAATTTCTGTTCCTTTATATCACTTCTCAAAAGTCCTTTAGATATGTGAAAAGTCTTCTTCATCCCTCTGCCCTGGGACAAGTACAGCTGAAATGTTTTTGTCCAAATACTAGCTTTTATTTCCTGTGAAACTTAGTACAGAAAATGTACGTGAGTTGTAGATCATGTGTGGGGCTGAACCTCAGTGTATCTTCTTGCTGTGAAAACAAGCATCTGAAGTCATCTTGATATCAAGCTTTTCCGTTTTAAATTCCCTGGCATCTTATAAATGTAATGCAGTCAAGCAAAATTTCCACATGGAAGTGTAGCTGAAAATACTGATTAGCCATAAAAGAGCATCTTATCTTCAGGCAGATTTGATTACAAGTTCTATTGGCACGTGGTTAATTTAATTGTTTGGTACTGCAGATAGCAAGTATTTCAGTACTGGATCAAAGACATGTCTAACTTTGGAAGGAACAATTATAATTATTAACAGAATTTAAAATTGAAAAGTGAATATCAATAAAACATTGAGTGGTGTTTAAATGCAGAGAACATATTTCTATTATTAGCTAATTGTCAAACTTAAGTGAATATGGATTTACTATTCAGTGACCACACAGAATAGTCCATTTCATTAAATTTCACTGTTCCTCATCTGAAATGCCTATTAAGCAGTCATTGATTTAAACAAACAAGCAAACAAGAAAACAAACAAAACTTCTATTATGAACCTAACACTAATTTCATATGAATTTAAGAAAATATATGCTATTTTACTTGGCTTATTTTAGCTACTCTGTCACTTAAAATCACAATGGGTCAGAACAAATTATGTGGTAAACACTTAAAAGGTTCCCCTATTCCAAAAGGTGATTTTTTTTTTTTTTCTTTTTTACAGTTATGGTTTTCAATGGTATAATATTTTGAAGCAAAATAAAAAGAAAAGCAGGGTGTTATTTCTGAAGTAGTAAATTTTTCTTAGGAAAATGCAATGCCAGGCACAAAGGTGTCATTGTTAACTTTGCCTCTGTCTGTCTTTTTATGAAGAAAACAGTTTAAAACAGGAATGCCTTGAGGATATAAAGCAACCAACAAGGGTTAAAATGTTAATCTGTTACCTTTCTGAAATGAAGCAGATGGACAAGATGAACAGTGGAARAGAATACTGAAATAACCTTTTATTTATAACATTCAGATAATGTTGTTCCTTAATCCTTTTAGACATTTATCCCTAAATTAAGTTTGTATCTTATAATTGTACATAATTTGCCATACAGAACTTTCCTGGGTACAAATGCTTGCAGGCAGTATACGTGCAAAAGTGTAATAAATACCTGAAGCTGAATTAGAACAAGTGAATCAGAAYACTTTGAGAGGGGAAGAAGGCAATTTTCTGACAGGACTTTAGAGGTGCTACAGTGATTCAAAAATATATTCAATTACCCATAAGAAAATACAAATTGACTCAAATACACCATCAGTGAAATAAAAATTTTCTGATTTGACTGTCTCAGTAAGAATGAAGAGATAGAAAAAGGCTATAATCTCATCATTTTCAAAAACCAGCTACTGGCTCTACTTTTGTCATTTTTGACCCCTCTAATGGCTTTTTGTTTTTCTAAATGCACCCTTGGCTTGAATCTTCATCTCCAAATAAAAAACAGTTTCATTCCTACGTACTTAGACTTTTCAATTTTCATTAACAGTATTCACTTCTTATAAGACTAATAATTCTCAAGTAAGATGAAATATGACTTAAAAATAACCCTAGAAACTGTGTGATTTTAGTTAAGTCTTTTATAAATGATATAGCTTGCCTTAGGTCAAGTAGCAACTTGCTTAATCCCCAATCCAATACCCATTTCAGCAGAGAGTTTTTTGACAGAACAATTTATTAACTTAAGGGAACCTCATATCTAATCCAACCTTTTGTTCAACCTCCAAGAACATTACAGATGTGCCTCCAGTACATCACGCAAACATTGTCTTACTCACTTGGCTCTCCCTTTTACRCTACTTCAAATCAGATGACCTTTCTTTTTCTCTTAAAACTCACATTGAGTTTATTTTCCCAATACTGTTTTTACAAGTCAACTTATCATCGTGATCTGCTTACCTTTGGTTCTGCCCAAGACAGTCACTGAGAAGCAACTACAGCTGATTTTGTTTGTTTTATCTATACTTTATAACAAAGTGAATATAGACATAGTCTAAAATTTTTAGTTTTGTAAGTACTGTGATAACTGAAAGTAAACTTAGCACGAACCATTTCTATCTGCAGTTTAGAAAAGAGTGAAGGTAATGAAATGAAATACCTTGGAAAAACAATAGACTCAGACCCTTGTAATTGAGTAAAATGGTTTGCCATGAGAACATTAGTTCAGACTGATATTGGCTTTTAGTTTAGTAAAAGACACTAATCATACTCAATGTTATTTAGAAGTATTATAGGAAGAAAGATGATGATATGGTTCATTGAGATATACCATTGAGTGATCTCAGTAAGATTTTAAAGCTAGTTAACAACAGTCACATTAGAAAATGATTGTTTGCAGGGCCAAAAATATACTTTAATATCCAAAGTGCCTAAAGCCAAAACCAAAATAAGATCTAGGTTATATAGATTATGCGATCATTGCAAATCTTTCAAAGCAAAAGCCCAGCACAAACCAGCAAATCAAATCATATCCTCCCCTGTTTTTGTCACTTGCTCCATGATGTGGATTTGTATATAATAAGAATTTGTGATATTTTCATTACCAGTTCCCTGTTACAGAGGTATTTTCTTTCCTGGGCAGCTTTATATTGGTTTAAGGAACCCTGCCACCAATCACCGCAAATTAGGACAAAAGAGTCAATTAATTGCCTYTGAAACTTGCACATTGTTGTCAAACTCATCATGGGATCTGGCAACAAAATGTTCAGAATACTTACACAACCCCGCTTTTCTGGTTTCCTCTGTACCTACAGAAGTAAATAAGGGATAGGTATGTTATGTTTAAAAGAGTTAGGAGTTCAGAACAAGATACAATTACCTTTATGGCCTGAATTGTAGATCAAGTTTGATTGCAAGCTAACCATTGGAAAAGTTTCCCATCTAATTTAATGGCTTTGGTGTCAGGCACAAATCACTGATAAGAAATGGTTACTGTATATCTGATGAGAGTCATCACTTCTGTAATTGACAAAAAGGGATGGKTTTTTTTAAATGTGTTGCTTAACTTTTTCCCCTAAATTTTTCATCAAACATTAGCTGAAAAAAACACATCAATGTTTAGTAGTGTGTGTGCATCTGTAATTACATGCCCATGACATGTAGCTTTTAAAAGGTGAGGATAAAGGAATAAATAGATGTTAACATATTCCTCTCAGGTTTAAATGGAACTCTGAGCTTTTAATTAATTTAATTAATTCTTTATAATCAGAATTTGTTGAGCCAATGACACAAGATGTTGCTATTTTGCACCCCTCCACTCTGAACTGTCATTGACTATATTTGCATTAGCATGTGGTGCAGTTATCACAGGAGTGGTTTGTGAAGCATAACATTTGTGGCTAAGGACCTGATACCATGCTGTTATCTGGGAGTTTAGTCTTGTTATAGGTACTGACTGTCCGTGAGGGGTTGCAGTGCATTTTTCTGTTAAGTTTCATCCACAAGCAATCAAGTCAGTGCAGTCTGGGAATGCTCCATGATGTAAATCACATCAGTGAGTGGGGACAACTGGGAGATTCCCTTCAAAAATTTCACTCCTCTCCAAATGAACATGTTACGCAGAGAAGCACGTCGTCCGTCTAGCACTCACGGTAAATGGGTGACCATGGAGCATTCCACTAGCATGAATTCAACACTTCTCATTTAACTTTTACCCAGATAACTCAGAAGAACTGAATCTACAGGAAAGAAGTAAGGAGAGGAGTAACACAGAGCATGCATCATCCTCTCCACCAGGGACTGTGGAAACAACTGYAACTGGATGGAGCTTTCCAAATAACGGAGAGGAGGCTTCGAAAATTGCTATAATCCCAACTGGCCTATACTAGTAGCAAAGGTTTAAACTGAACTCTGCCAACAAAGATCAGTCAGATTGTGGTGTAGTTCAACTACTGCCCACAGGAAAATCACTTTTTGAAAATATTTTAAAAAGCTATATTGGTACTGGGAATTTGTCAGTGTTAAGTTCATAGTAAGCTTCCAAATCCAAGTTTGTCAAACACTAAATATGAAATGCATATGCAACTTCATGCTACCATCAAGAGCAAAGATTATCTAGCCCATTAGTAAGTAGCAGGGAAGAGCTCAAAATTCATGTTTTTTTTTTTAAAAGCCAAATGAATATTCAGATGAAATATTCAAAGTACTCCTAGGTTGATAAAAATAGCTGCTTATATATTACTTAGTCCAAAGAGAGTAGATAAACACATATCTGACAGCTCAAGGCTCCTCAGGAACATTCTTAGTATTTTTTCTCCAACATTGAACAAACATCTTCATTACAATTTAAAGCAGGAAAATTCTTTTCCTGCAGGTTCTATTTGAAACAGGGTTCTTCGATATTTTTACACCAAATTGAGAAGACAGATTTTCATCTGAATTTGGAAGCTGACATAGAAAAATTATTGCCCCAGTGAGTTAATAAACATTGTRTAAAAAAGCATTGGACTTTCAGAAAAACCCAGATCTTCCACTTCAGAAAATCGTTATATTCATGAAATAGTGACATATTTCAGCCTCTAGCTTCCATGTACCACAAAGAATTCAAATTGATTCAGAAGATTTTGCCATCAGCATCTGAAAATATGTAGAGAAATATATGAATAGACTTCTCTTTTTTTTATGTTTTCTGCATATCTTTAGTTTTCCAACAGATAACATTAAATTCTTTTACTTGTTAATGAATCATTTCTCAATAAGAAATATTCACTCATTTACCTTTAAGATTTTTGTAAAGTATCCAGAAATAGGTATGACAATAGAATGCCACCAATAATGATCTGGTAGCAAATAACAACTGACATTTTCATTCAAGGTTCTCTGTTATTTTACTTGCTAAATTAATATTCACTAAGACCATTGATGGTTGAGATAATCCTTGTGTGTGTCTTCACTACTACAAGCCCCAAACTTGATGCAAAGTTTTTGCTTGCACCCACAGTCATGTTTTATAGCAGTTATGTGCCACCACTGTTGGAAGTGGGTAGAAGACATTACTTAACCAGACTTTTTAATAGTTTGCCTCTTTCTCCCCTTTCATCAGCTGCTAAGTGTTTAGAGTATTTTTGTCCCATGTTTTTCAAATATTCCTCTGAATATTTAGGCTTGTCAGACATTCACTCAAGAGCTACTTCAGCTGGTAGCCATGTTCCTAATGCCACAAAACCACCCTGTGTTTTGCCTCTATGATTTCTGGTTTTCTACATGTGAAAAACTAAACCCTGGACAAGTGCAGATAGGTATCAAGCAGGTTTCAATTATCTCCAGTAGATATTTCAGGTAGCTATCTTCACTTTAATAATATTTCTGACAAAGGCTATTCTTACATCATCTCAGCAATATGATACAATTAACATCCAAATAGCTTTTCATCTGCTAGTTTCACTCTGCAACTGGTTTTAGCCAAAGAGAAGCCTGACTTACCTATTTCCCAAGTCTATATATAAAATAAAGTGTTTCTAAAAAAGAAAAAAAGAATGTTCCTTAGCTTGAAGGCAAGTGGCTCAGTCTGGTTTACCTCCATACCAGTTCACCTCAGTACTGCTCCACAGTCTTTCCTTGTTTGCATGAAAGCCATGTGAACTAAAGCTATATAAAAGAATCTATTCAGCAAACCCCAATATTTACCTCATTCAACCTTATAAATGAGGCAAGCTTCCTATTTCCAGGAATCTGCTGTTTCTGTTTAACTATTTCAACCTCAAGTTTGTTGACAATTCTTTTCTCCTCCTTTGTCTGTTCCAAAGAGAGCTTAAAAATACAAAACATTATCTAATTTTAAAACTGTACTCCACAAACAGACCCATAAAGCCTCTGATGACAAACAGTATCTCATCATCATTCATCACACTTAGAGGTTGACCAGGGAAGCCTGCAGTTTCATGCCTGCAAAATATTGCTAAAGCACTTGCTGGAGTCAAAACATGTTCCCCAAAATATATGTGTATCACCAATGACCTCAGAGAATGAAACATGAGGAAAGATTTTTACCAGGTATAAAAAGGAAAGGATGCACTTATGTACCTATCTTCAAAAAGTTCTCATAGCTGCATGTCTGAAGCAGTCCAGAAAAGCTGACAGCGTGTAGCAAATTTGGAGATCTTTATCCTGCTTCTCAGAAGAGAAACTTTTGGTTGACTGAGGCTTACTATAAGGCTTTGTACATGAGCTAAACATGTAAGTGCTCCCAGCATTAAAGTCGCCTGCCACATAGATGAGCTTAATGTTCAGTGTTATATTAAATACTCCTGACAAATGAGACAGCTTTAATTGCACTACAAATATTTCATTAATAAAACTTCACAATATTTTAAATTCTATGTAAGTTGTTTGAAAACAAAAAATTTGCAACGTGCAATTTTTAATTTTTTTTCCACTTTATGGCAAAGCAATCATCTTAAAAAGAAACAAAATCTGAAATAGTTTCTATGGGTTTCTTAAGTTTCTTTTAGATCGCATGTGAAGAGGACACACACTCACACATGAGGCATGTTTTGAATTATTTGGAAAAAAAAATCAGCATTGACCTCATGATCTAAGTTCCTTATCTTGCTTTTACTAAAGTAAACTAGAGCTTACTACTAATAAAACAGGATTAGATCCTAGTTGAACAGTAATGTGCTAATAAGATTTTTTTTTCTATTTTGATAGTCTAAGAGTTTTAACGTTAAAACATGTTATAAAACTTGCTTCTAAATCAAAACTATCTTCTATATTTAAAAAAAAGTCAGTTATACTTATTGTGCTTTGTTTTATTTGAAACAAGGTCTTTGTTTTGGGATTACTCATTCAGTGTGTGCTTAGTGTTTCATGAGGTAAAAGAGTTACAAGTTATTATATATAATAACTTCCATATAATAATAATGTATTTTAGATTAACACATCTTAATTCTTTGAAGTGTTATAAGAGCAGCCTCAAAAATCTTGAATTAATCCGATCTTCATTAAGTGGCAAGGTGGTAACCACAGAAACAAAGCCAATCTTTTAAAAGGTATGTCGTGAAAACTAAGATATATGTAAAATGTTTGGTTTACATCACTGGTGTATATATATTCWATACAATGCGTTAGTGTTTCCTGGATATCAGTTGTCTGTGAAGGAACATTTTTAAGGAAAATGGCTGGGTATTATATGATATTGCGTATATCTCACAATTACACAATGTTATATTGTATATTTCAATAATTATTTTGGATAAGAATTGCTGTCTTTTTTTTATTCAGTAGTGTAATATGTTTCTTGTCTAAAGAAACCATTGTAATTTTGATCAGGAAATATTTTTTTTTTAAAGGAACTTATTTTCTCAGTGTGAGATTAACCTAAGTCAAGTCTATAATGACCAGATATTTGCTCAAGTAAAAGCAAATTGTGGAAATTTTTCTATAGTAAATGTCTTTAAAAAGAAAAAGTCCATATATCATCATTTAACTGTGTTGATGGTCTCTGACTTAAATCAATGGTTTTCCTTATCAAATATTTGAACATTGCATGTGGTATAACTTTAAATAGACATAACAGAATATATGGCTTCTTGACCACAGGGACAGAAAAAACAGACACCGAAGATTCAAACAGGTGAATAGTAGCTGTTACCTTTAAGTTGTTTTCACAATTTGGATAAAACAATAAATTCACAGATTAAAGCKCTCTCACCCCACAGAACCCTGCAGTATTAGGCTAAGTGAAATACACTTACTCAAGGTAAAACCTTCTGGCAGACTAACAGTGATGGTATTTTCATTCAAATAAGGTGTTTTTGAACAATATATTTCAAACACTAACAGGCTTTTTTTCTCTCACTGTTTATGAAGCTTGATCGTCTCTTTCAACTTATTTTTCCCAGCTAAATCTATGCTGACTAGTCCTTTCTATCTAATAATATTTGTTTTTCTTATATTCCCTAGCATGTTGACATCCTAGAAAAAAGTATAGACAAATGTTGGTAGCATAATAATCAGTTGACTTGGAAATATGCTGAAAAGACTTTTCGGATGGGAAGGGGAGAGGAGGCATGAGTACTAATCAAAATTGGGCCTTTAGAATAAAATTACAGTTAAGTACCTTCACTGTTATCATGGCAACAAAAACCTGAAATTAACATTAGCTGGAAAAGTGGTCATTAATAAATGGTTTAGATGATCAGATAAAAGTTAACCTCAAACAGATTTACTACCAGACGTATTATCAGATTAATGCTAAATAGCTATATAGCTAAATAACCACATGCTGGAGCTAATGAAGGAATCATGCATGCTTCACCAAGACCACATTGGTCTGCCAAAGCCATTACAAATTTTAGTAAGGTGAAAGCAGCCTGAAATGCCCAGTTGCCAGATATAATTGGACCTACTAGCTATTGTAGAAGAAAATCATCATAGTCTCCTATCTCCCATGTCTTGGTGGGGTGGTGGGAGGTGAGAGAGAGAGGGGTTATTAGAGTAGCTCTTTCAAATTATGGGTGTGAGTTAAGAGAGTGCTTAATAAATATATACATTCCATTTACACAATGATTTCCCACATAAAGTAATTGCTAGAGTCAGCTCTGTAGTGCCTTAGAAGCTATGAAGACAAAATGTAGGTAGCAGTGTGTCATCATTTGAGGAAAATTAAGAATAACTTTGTTACTGACAAGATTTTTTTGATAYGTTGATAAAACGTTGCATTTGTTACACTTAAGGCTGTGTCTTTTAAGTAGAAAAATAGTAGTATAGAGTGCAGAATCTGAGCTCAAAATGCAATAATGCTGGAAACATTAAAGCTGAGAGTAGACATGAAAAATATTTTTATATTTCATGCAGTCATTAAAATAAGAATGGTTCCCTGTACAGGCTACATCTGTTTCAGTATGATAAATACCTCTGGGATTGTTCTCTGACACTGAGGTCACCTTGAATACTTTGACCCACACTCATATTTTTCAATCCACTCACCCTGCAAAACATCACTGACTTGTCCTAGCTCCCAATTCATTCAATTGGGAAAGTGTTAACTGATCAGGGCCAAAAGCAAGCAGAGTATTTTCATGGATGTTTAGTTCCAGGTCTCCTAAGACTGGATCAGACCTGTGGTATTGCACAAGTAAATAAATGACTTCCCTTCTTGTAGCTAAAGCAAATCTACAGCTGTAAAAATGGCCGCTCAGATTAGTTGAAAATGAATTTACTTCCTTTAAACCCAATTCACAGAACTAGGTTTTTTTAAAAGTGCAAACAGATTTAGGACTTTTTAGGTCCAGGACAGTGTTTCTGTTTCCTTGTTATTATAATGTCAGAGAAGACACTTGAATCCTCATTTCTATACAGTAGCCCTGCTACCTATCTAGACTAAAAAGCCAAAAATTAGTTATTCTAGAGTATACTCAATAAAAGATTTAAAAAGATTGGCTTGCTTTTATATGAAACACAAAAAAACCCTGAAATATAGTATTTGAGAAATATAATCTGAAAACAGTAATCTCAAAATCAGCAATCTCAAAAAGATTTCCTCCTAAGATGTACTCCAGTCCTAGATAGCTTTGAAATCTGTTGAGTAAACTGGAGCTACTCAGAGGAATATTCTTTAGAACTSACCTCATCAAGACTGAGTCTTTTAGTTAATGCCAGTTTTCCTCTGCTGATGAATACATTGAATATTTTACCTCATACACAAGTAATTAAGATAATTAGTGTCATGTTTATGATCTAATAGGTCAGAGGTAATGCAAGACACTAGTATGAATAATGAAAGGGCAAACAGTAATAATCTAATGATTACGTCCATTATCTATATCAGCATCCCACGGACTGAAAATTTCAAAAGCCACCTTGCTGACAGATTTGCCGTGACCTATCTTCCTTCTTTTGCCACCTTGTTGGAAGCTACATCTTAATGGAAGTGAGTAGCTATGGAGTTTAGTTAATCCAGAAAGAACAATGAAGCAGATTAACAAAAAGACTCCAGCTTTGAGACAGATAATGTCAGAACACCTCATTTTTAACAGTAAGTATTTCACCAGTGGAAAATTTATAGCCCTGAGTTAGCACAGTGCTGTTGAGAGCACAAAGATCCTTGTATTATCACTAATAATTGTTTCCTTGGAAATGGATTCACTACTTCCAAACACATATTTCAGTCCACCTGCACTCCTATTTCATCCAAAAGAAAACAACTACCATTCAGGACAAAGTCTGAACTGGAGACTCTGTCTTGGCATAACTCAGTAGACAAGTGATTTTTTTTTTTTAACAAATACCTTTAGACAATAAGACACAAATGTACAACATACCTATGGTCATAGAAAAGACATCAGTTTTGCTAATCAAACACTTGAGGTACAAAGTCTGTCTCTGTGTAGGATTACTGAGGTGGATAATATTTTTAATAGTATTTTATATTATTGCTTCCAACTGTAAAACATGGGGCCTTTTAGAGAGGACCATCACCTCCATTTTACTAGTGATACTACTCAAGCACAAGGAAGTGCAAGAGGTGGAAGAGTGTCAATGACGAAATGAGTCTTCTCTGACAGGATCCTTTCTGTGATAAATTCACAAGTATGTTCACTGTACAGACCTGTTTATGGAATCAAGTCAAAAAAGCAAAGAGGATTTGAGGAATAAAAGAAAGGAAAATTCCAAAGGCCAGGTATGAAAACTGCAACTTGCTTTGGTGTGAGAAAGTAAATAGCACATATTGAACCTTTCCAGAAGACTTTTTAAAAGTATTTTCTAGTTTAACTTCACTTTTTTTTTCTAAGAAATTTTAATTTTGGAGAAAACAAAATGGAAAGAGTGTGTATAGTTCTACAGGGTTGCAGTTTCTGTAATTATGATTAAAAAACCCCCATATTTTTATAAGCATAATTACAAAAAGGGAACCATAAGTGGGAAAGTAAAAACTCAGAAATGGAAGCCAAAATATGCAACCTTCATTAAGAGTTTTAATTACAAAAGCAGGCCTATTAAAATAATCCTAGTACCTGTGAAGTTTCTCAGGTTTTCAGCAACAAAAGTAATTTAATCAATCCTACAGAGAAAAATAAGTGGAGTTTATTCAGTAGGTGCTGTCCATGTAATTAGAAAAGGTTAATCAATTTTACTACATAGTAGGACACATGAAACAAGATATTTGCAGGAAAGCATGTCTTCACAACTTCAAAAAGACTGCCTATTAGAGAAACTTAAAGATTTCAATTTTATAAAATTAATGTTTCATTAAAAATACTATCCCTCAATTGCAAGTAAAAGAAATAAGTTTTCCAAACAGTTTTGCATAGAGTATGTATACTTTTTTGTTTTCATTTTGTTTTGTTAATGAGTTGTTGTCATTCTCTTGCTGAATCATTTTTTAGCATTTTTGTTTTCATTGACTACTCAATTTTAGTAAACCATACTCAAAATGAAGAAATAAATAATTCTTTTTATACCATGCATGACTGAAAAAATAGGGTCAGCTTTAGCTGACAGTGTGGGYCCTGTGTGAATTCATTATATAGAGGAGAAATTGTAGAGAAGGAAAATTATGAAAGCAATTGAGAGCTATTATAAGAAAGTAGAAAGTATGTTAACATTTTTTTAGAACTTTATAAACAAAATATATATACTGTAGTGTGCAAAGTGCTCCCTAAATGCATTTCTCTAAATCAGAGGGCCATGTATGAAGCATATAAAGCACATGAAGTATATTATTCTTAACTTCAGCTTACTTAAAAACATTTCCAGTCATGTTTGTTTCAAAAGAGAATTTTTTTTTTTATAAAATGTCAACAGAAAATGGGATAGTAAAAGTGTTTTTATTGGTAAAATGCCCAATCAATTGCTGTGCTTTCTCATTTGTACATTACAAATTGTAATGTAGGCAGCAGAGCATCCTTTTTTTTCCTTTTTTTTTTAATGATCTCTGTGTGCCTGGATTAGCATGGATTGGATCCTGGGCCCCAATAAACTTTCTTGAAAAGAGCAACAGTTTATTTCTAGAAAAAAAMCTTCTGTCTTTGTAAATGTTTTATTACATAGAATATTGCACTTTTGGTCAGATTAGACAATCAATATAATGGACAAGTCATTTTAACATCTTTAATTCCACAGCAACACATTTAAGTAAAAATCATGTGATTGCTTTTTTTGGAGAAAGGCAAAGTCTACATGCTAGGATTAAGTATTTAGGCCTTAAAGAAAGATTTTACCATCTAATGTTATAGAACTTCACCCTGAGCAGGGCTTGGTATAGTGTTCTGAGCTAGACCAAACAAAAGATGCAGACACCTAAGGTAGGTCTTAGGCAAAGATAAGAAGTTTAAGTTTTTCTTGACTATATTTAATTTTACGTAAACACAAATGTACAACACTTCTCACTCACTACCTTGTTTCATTCTAAGCTTGAGGTACGTTGGGCTCTCTACATAGAGAGACATTCCTCATTCTAGAAGCTTTGTTTCTGTCTTCTTCTAAGGGGGATCCTCACATTAGAAGATGCAGAGAATATGTTGTCATCATCAAGACCATCACAAAATGTTTTTGTGGTTGCTGTCTTTTACCTAAAACATAGCCATCAAAGGAGGGTGGTGGTCATGACCACTTTTGTATCAGTCCAGAAAAAACAATCCTGAGTCATCTCCATCCTTCCTAACACCGCTATGTCACTGCACACACACAAAAAGGACAAGCTTTCTAAATGTAACTGCCCATTTAAGAGATTAAGTGATGGCCCCTTTTCCTTAGGTGGTGAGGAGATCATTTCTCTTCCTTTCACCCTAACCTTTCCAAGTGTGAGGGAGCAGCAAGATCCAGCGACTCCCTTACGGAAGGTAAAATAGGAACAATCCCCACAAAGGCCAACACACACAACAAGGTGCAGTCCCACGGTGTCTAAGCATGGTGGGCAAAGCCAGATACTGGCAACAGAGTCCTCAACAGCCCCAGATCCAGCACGCAACAAACTAGATCCATCCAGGGAGTCCAGTCAGAAGCAAAAGGACACAGGGACAGAGACAAGCTGTAACATAAACCCAAAGCACCCATACAAAACCCAACATAAACCCAAGAAACCAACTGAAGACAGTACTCTTACAGCTGTAGGTAGGGCAGGCCTAAGCTTATAAGGGGTTTTGGGCCGATGTATAGATGGTGTGGGTCTAGGATAGATGGAGGTCTAGGTGAGGCTAGTGAGGGCCATTAAGGGCTTTTTGGTGCCCTGAGGAACGTGACTGAAATTATTTCCTCAAATTCCTCTTAGATTATTTGTGATATAGTGGCTTATCAAGATCTTATGCTCCAATTGAAAGTTCTCATTTGTCATCCCATAATAACCCTAGGCATAGGGATATAAAAATACCCCAAATCTGTAATTTCTTAGTTAGGTCACTGAGCTTGAATTTCTGGATTCAGCTCTCTACTCCAAGGCCTTTTTCCCCCTCTGATGTAAGTGCACTTGGCACTAAGTTACCCATTCTAGATCTCATTTGAGTGGCCTCCCTTTTGCCTTCCCAAAAGGGTTTCCTTTTTTGCAGAAAGGAAGACAACCCTTAAACTTTCTATCCTGCTATTTAGGATATTCTCCTGCCAGTTGTACTAGGGCTTCCAACTTGTTCAGGCTCAGGTGGTCAAGCATTCTAAACAGAATATTGAATAAAAAGCAGATGGTGGCACCTTATCCTCCAGGATCCAAGGCATAGAAAAAAGATGATCTACTCAGTTTTTGGTTTTTTTTTTTTTGTTTTTTGTTTTTTGTTTTTTGTTTTTTAAAGTAATAGTAGGCAAACACACTTTCAGGAGGGTATTTTGGACTCAGGAACTGGTTTGCACAGAACTCAACAGCATGGAGTGGAGTTAAGCTCCTAAACGCCAGACAGGGTATTAATTCACCTATGCATGAAATTTTCTGTGACAGGTTCTGTGCTACTCCCTAAGCACAGTATGGGTTTTTGGATCCTCCCCTCACTCCCCTTTCCGCTTGAAGACTCTAGTTCTCCTTGTGTACTCTGTGAGGACTTAATACTGAACCCTGGATTCTGCTGTGAAGGTCAACTGAATACAGGCCTTGAAGTAGCTCAGTTTGTAGCGTCCAAGTCCTTTGTCCTTGGTTATGAGAGGAAACCTTTCCTTACAAGAAGTAATGATAATTAAAAAATATCTACCAAAGAAAACATATTTTTTATTCCATTTAGATATATAAAGAAATAATAGAGGAACCTGACAAACTCCAGTTATAACTTTTACATGGCAATAGAGTCATAGAGGAGTCACTAAGTAAAAATTAACATTGATCAACCTATATAAAATGATGCCAGAACTATTACCATCTCACTAATAAGGAAAATGCGTTATCTTTTATATGATGTTTGCTATGCAGTTGCCAGATCACTGCAGAAAAAAACTCTCAAAAATTGTGTCATTTAACTAAGCTTCCTTATCAGAGGATATTCTTTCCAGGAACCAGCAGTCACAAGAGGTGTTTTCTATGGTTTGGCTGAGGAAACCTGTGAACAGGCCTCAGTTAGGAAGAATCTTAAATCTAATCTCTGTAGCACTTACAATTATGTTTACAGAGTATCTCACCTGATTATTAGTACCCTGATCAATTAATCTTTATCTATCAGACTAACGTTCAGTGCAGAATTGACCTAAGTTGGGTATAACATGTATTTCTTGCTAGAATTTATTTACAGTACATTTTTTTTAACATGATTGAGTTACTGTAGTGATATCTCTGCACTGGGAAAATAAAGTGGGAGTAAGAAATGGTTAATTAAAAGTAACAGCCTTTTTCTTTTTTTCTTTGTTTAAATGGACAAAGTAACAGCTGGCCACAACAGCTGCCAGGGCTCTAATTTTTGGACAGATGCATTTTCCACGTAATTTTAAGTTCACACAGACCAGATGCTTCCCATGGTTGCTCTAACCAGTTTCTCCATGTTCAGTATTCTGTGATTTGCTTTGAACTAAGGCTTTTGTTCTTCTCCTGAATCTTCCATTATTTGTATTTACAAAGTTGTCAGGCAAGGCAAGAGATATTAAGATCAAAATTGGATTAATTTTGACCACATGTCGCTTCTTTTGAAGTATTTTCCTTTTAGACTCAAAGGTAAAATTATCATACATGGCACTGTCTTTACATCTGTATAACGTGTGTGCATACCTTTTCAGAGAGGAATTAAAGCTACAAAAATCAATGTTTCCTGTAAACTCTTGTTAAAATTTAGAAATTAATTTGCTTTAGAAAGGTCGATGATCCCAGTTACATTCATATTGAGGAAAATTTGAGTATATCTATTTGCTCACATGAAGGTTGGACTACTTCCTAGAATTGTACTGGAAAACTGGAAATGAAAACAACTACAGGATTGAGTTCTAAAATTTTCTGGGCCAAATCTTGATCTTACAAAATGCTGAGCGTGCTGTCACTGATCCAACAAAATAATTAGGCCCAGCAATTACAACAACTGTTTAGCCTCAAGGATGAGAGGGGATGTCTCATTGGATTCAGCTGGACAGTTCCAATGTTTAGCTCTGAGTACAAAAGTAGTTGCTCTGCTGGAATAAGTCCAGAGTACTTAGCATATTGTTAGATAGACACTTAAATGAGCCACAGATTGATCTTGTCCTCACATTTAGGGCTGTGCAACTCATTATTTTTCAGCATAGGCTGAAGTGATGACAGACAATTAAAGAGAGGTAATTGCAATGAACTCTGTATATTTCATATGTGATGGGACATAAGGAGGAGCTGGTTTCCCAAAGTCTGTTGCCAGAGCCCTGGCATAGAGGTAGTTAAGCCAGAAAATGTCAGACCACACCCTTCTCAGTGAGAACAGCACATCCATACAAAATTATTTTGGCTGTGCTGAAAGAAGAATTAAACACAGTCTTTCGCCTACATAGCAAAGGAAGTGAAGATTAAACAATTCTTTATGATTTTATGTATATGTTTTATTCAATTAGTCATTCTGTCCAAGAAATGTACAGCATGTGCATCCTCAACTGTTAACAATATTTTATCTATCTGGTCAGGGAATAGAATAAGAATGACAGGGAATAATTAAAATACCTCAGATTTTAAATGTTTAATGGTCATACCTGATGAAGTATACCTGATTCATACTGTTTGCAAAGAAATATATTTGCACCACTGCTAAAGTAATGGAGGCATTTGGTTACTTAATCCTTGTATGGAAAATATATATATAAACCCCCCAACTTTTCCTCAAGCTATTTTTGTTTCCACTACCTTCATGTATATCCTCAATTATTAAATGGATTGTAGTGTATACACCTAACTTGCATCCCTGTGACCTATGTATTGCATCCTGATATTTTTAATTTCCTGTTATCTCCTAGAGGTGACTGCTTACGTGTTTTGTACCTTGTACCATCTTCTTAGCTTGGAGGAATGGGGTGTATTATAATTTTAGTTAATTATTTCTGTGGTTCTTGGGATCTCAGGAACTATGTTGTTAAAGTATATCCAATGTCCATCTAGTCAAATCTCTGTTGCTGACTGCGGACAGTAGCAGACAGAATACAGAAAGCAAATTCCTAGCAGTAGTCATGGAAAAAATCTGGCTTCCCCCACGACAGCTTTACACTGGCCTTTAAAAATTAGAAAATAATTAAAATTCTGATACCCTGCAATTTACAATTTTCCAAAAAATACTGTTTCCAAATCTGTTGCTGCTTTGCATTGCTCTAACTTACACTTACGGTTCTTGATATATATCAAAATACTCCTTTTTTTTTTTTTCTTTTTTTTACTTTTGATCTCAAAGCATATCCATGTGTTAAGTATGTGCTGAGTAATAAAGGATTTATGATCTTTGACTTTCCCTTAGTGACCTTTGTCAAGGGCATTGTCATGCACAATAAAGTCTCCTGATTAACTTTCTGTATCATTATATCCTATAGTTCTTGTGACACCTCTTTGGGTATTTCCTAGGAACTGTATTTTTTCACGTCTCTCTTCATCGATGCCTTTTCTTCTTTGATAATTACTCTCATGATCATTCCTTGAGCTTCCTTTAGTATTCTAAAATAACCTTGTCTTGAGATGGATTGAGCAATTCTTCACATAGTCCTCCAGATAATGTCATATCACAGATAATCCCTCATACTTTGTAAGAACTTGCTAGAAAGTATTTTAGTTTCTTTCGTAGAAAGTGCCATCTTTTCATAAAAATGCATAAGGTCAAATAAAAAAAATGGAAACACTCCGGCTTAAATCTTTAATATAAGAGCAATATTTTAAAGACAACCTAGTGTCAGGAACTCAATATTTCTATGTGTTTCAACAATACCACACCTCTTTCCCCCCAGTGCCTTTCCTGRTTAGACTATACTGAACATTGTGACAAATATAATCTCTCTGGAGAAACTGGTTCATAGAAAAGAATGGAATGATGAGATATCCACGTTATGTGAAGCAACATATCAATACCAAGTTTAAATATATTTGTGGGTTTTTTTAAAGATTCCTTTTTTATTTTTTGTATTTATTACTTTTTTATATTATATATTTTTATTATGGTTTTATGTATCTAAGAGTTGAAGTATAGAGAAAACATTATTTAAACAAAATGGCACTTTGATGGAAACACAGAACTAAAAAATCTTTCAGGGATTCATCATCTAATTTTAAGAAAATGGAATTTAATTCTAAAATAGTTAGCGAAGGCAAGCTAACTATTTTTTCTTATCTGGCTAAAAACAGTATTTAACACTGGATGACTGGAAATTCTAGGAACCGTGAACTTGGCCAGATACAGCCATCCAAATGAAGTAAATCCACAAATGTTTATTAGAACTTACTGCAGTTTTAACATGATTTTCTAAAAATAAAAAGGGACCTTTATGATGTAAATTGACTGTGCTTTTATGCTTTGATCTTTTTGTAAGCAGAACCAGCACCAGAAAATGGAGAAATTTTTGTGCTTTTAGAGAATGAAGTTGTTGTTATAAATCATTGCTAATACTTTAAGTTGTAAGCAGGGGCAGTGGTAACAAGGAAATGGGAAGGATTTAAGAAATGATAAGGGGATTATAGACATCTCATTAACTTCACTCAGTATTATTTCCATGATACAAATCATGTGATGCTACTATGAATATCTRACCCCTTCCACCATTCAAGTTTTTCTTTTCACTTTGCATGGAATAGCTGAAGAATGTCCTTCCTTGTTTGCTTTTTTTTTCTTCCTTTTTTAGTATATTAACTGAGAATAGTCCATTAGACAAGAAAAACTAAATATATTTTGACTTTAGATATCTGACTGTTCTATGTATTTGACTTGCAATATCCAACTCTATGTCCTTACAGCACACATTGTAGAATTTTACAAGCACTAAAGAGTATTGAACCACTAGGTCAATGTTCCCATAGATGCAGAACATTAGGTTGCTATTTCAAAAAGCATTACCTACTATTTGGTATGCTCAGACAGCTGTGTGTACATAAATTGGTAACTAGTATTTGACTCAGTTTACAAAACTAATCAAAATTTGCTCATTCAATCCATTTCCTGGCAACTACAGTGATTCATTAGTAAATTGTCTGCCTATAAGCAATCCGTAAGCATGGCTTCTTCCCAAAATTGTTTGCATTATCTGCATTACCTTTAAACTTTAATAGGTATTTCAGGAGATACCAAGAAATGGAGTCAGCTTTATTAGGTTAATCATATGATAGCATTCTTTTATGGCTGCCTATTCAAGGGAATCAAATGGATGACCCATTTTATGCAATTCCAGAAAAAAAGAGGCTTCATACAGTGTTCTCCCATGAATCTAGAAACCTCTTTCTCTGTGTAGAAGATACAGCTAATAAAATGTTCCCTAGTGACACTTCCAGCTGAAGAGGACAGCCTTGTGAACTCATACACATTCATCAGGACACTGGTCTCCAATAGGCTAAAAACTCAGAAAGTCTTCATGGTCTTAGGAAACATTGCCCCTAACTACTGTGCTAGTAAGTATTTCAGAGTGCTCTTTGTTCAGAATCACTTGTGATGGGTCCTCATGGATGATAAGTTTTCAACAGATAACAAATAGGAGTGCTTATGAACCATTCTTCTGAAATATACTTTCCTTTCAAACACAACCTCAATACAATGAAAATGTTTTCATGAAGATGTGTATAATACAAATCTGATGAGATTATAGCATAACAATAGTTAGGCCATCATTATCTGATAAGTACACCCCCGAGTGTTGCCAATTTACATAAGAAAATGATCAAAAGAATGAGGTTCTTCTTTCTAGTACTGTGCTCCAAATTAAGTAGGCAAGTTTGCTGATGGTACTAAACCCGAAAAAAAAAAAAAAAATATTACTTCTTCTTAGTAATTTACTGATTTCAAGAGCATGCTTTCAAGGTGATGCATACAAGGCCCCATAAGACTTGCACACTCATTCTCTGACTCTTCATCCTTTGCCAAAACAGGCTTATACACTGAAAACAGAACTTATTTGCTCTATATGCTGTAGATTAAATTAAAACAATGTTCAAAATACACTTCTGTGGTGTGCAGTTACTGTGGAAAATTGGGKGATTGCAAAGAATTTAAAGGAAGAGGAAACCATCAAGTATACAAAGTCTATGTGTAAGACAGCCTATCCAAACACCCCGAAATTTCCCCCTGAGCAGAAATTTCCCACATTTTTATCACAATAACATATAAAATCTAGATTTTCTTGTCTACTTGCACCTTTAACCAGTCTTAAAGCAGCACATAAAATTTATTGTGTTGTCCAGAGCTTCTCACTTCCTTTGCTCTTTTCCTCCTTTTTCTCCATAGTAAATCCAAATTCCCATAAATGGTCCGGTGCTTAATCCAGTTTTACATGGATTTTACCAGACTCAGTTGTTCCTTTTGAACCAGASCTGCAATGATTTTGATGAGCATTATCTTTAGAAAACCATGAAAGTTAAATTAAAAATCTAAATCAATGCCTTTTCTCCATTCCTTGCCCTCTGATCCCCAAACAGCCCCCTTATTCCATGAAAAAATTGTCTTAAAATATAAATGGATCTAAGATTCTTCAACCAGATGATTGGGGTAAAAGAGAATGAAAAACTACTCTTTTGCTCTACATTCTAGTAGGACATATGAATATACATAGTTCTTCACAACATGTGTTCTTCTACTTGTTGTCTCTGGTCTCACAGCTCTGTTTCAAAAGAGAAAATGGCTTAAGCCACAGACTCTCATTTTATTATAAATTTATTTGTGACTTGGCTAGACCATTACTGTAATGAGAAACAAAAAAATAGAATCTCTTCACTACTTCGTCTGGCTTCTGGCATGTATGTGACCATGCTGGTCAGGAATCATTTACATAGGAAGCAAGAACAAAATATGGTTCTGCAGGCCTTATCCATCCACCAGCACTGGGATGGAGCCAGCTGCTGCGGGAAGTGGACCTCCCTCCCTACATCCCCTTTCACTTTGGGAGGAGCACCAACACATCACATCATTGCTCCTTCTAGCAATGTAATAGGAGGAGGTTGTTGAGTTGGAGACTCTCAAAGGGCGTCAGGCAACAGACAAAGTCTGCCACCTTCTTGTCTAGGCCCAGAAAAATGGTGCTGCCACTGCACCTGCAACCTGCAGTCCTAAACCACTGTACTGATCCCATAAGTCAACTTTTTTCTTTCCTGAACTCCACATCAGGCAGACAAGTATTACCTTTCTCTTGCCCTTAATAAGATCAGCTAAGAAAAATTCATCTTAAGAGTTAGAGGCTTCTATTATGGTGACAAATTATATTGTTCATAATATAAACAAGTTAATCACGTTAATTCTGAACTTTAAACATTTCTGTTCTTATAAGTTAGAAGGAATAGCAAGATTTTATTCGCTGAAAAGGAAAGTAAATATTTCAGAGTCCTCTTTTCACTATCAAAAAAATCTTCAAGGACGCAGTCTGAGCAAGAAAGAGTTTAGAAGATGTCTGTTTACATATGAATAACATGCACATCATCCTGTTAATAAACAGTGCTGCTTTTGGAGTTATTAGGGTCTAGGGTCTTTTTAAGCTCTTATTTTTATTTTACAACAGTGAAGGGGGAAAGAAAAAGCATAGCAGTGTTTGATGTTTGGGTCATATTTCCAAGTTTTCACGATCTTGTTGATAGACAATACTGGTAGGACTACAAAGTCAGAGTTAGAACTTTGAGAGATTTTGTGAAATCCACTATCTGATCAGTTCTAAGAACATTCAAATAGAATAAAATAACATATCATTACAGAATCTGGCTCTGTTTGGAAATCCATGAAGGGTACCTAGCAGCCTGTTATTATTTTAGCCGTATTTTTGTTAGAAATTCTTCATCGAGGAACACAAATCCAATATTCAGAAGAAGATAAAAATTTTTCTAAGAATCTCAGGAAGGGGAATAGTAGGACCTGTTTTGGTATACTGTTTTGAAATTGTCAGGATTGTTCTATATTCTGTTTTTGTATGATCTAGTTTTAACCATGATAACTGAACAGTAATGGCATATAGTCAGACTGTTCTACATTTTAATCAATATCATTGTCAGGAAGTCTTCTTTTAAATATATCCATATGTCTTTTCCCTTTCCCAAGTTATAGCTCGATTTCACACGCAGTTCCAGGACTCTTTCTGTCCTGGAACTATCGTAAACAATCCCTGTGCCTACAAAATACCTGAAATCTTCAAATGTTCAGGGATTTGTTGTATATTCTGCTTCATTACTATGTTAATGAGTTAATGTGTGGGTGTGGGTACTTTGGGCTTGGGGGGGAAGTTCTCATAATTAAATTCTATATTTATGAAGTTCATAACGTCAATATATATTTATGCATCTCAACAAAGAGGCCAAACATGCTCATGAGRCTTTATTTAAGGTATTTTCTCCTTTCAGTGTGGTTGATTTTGCAAATGTAATATTATCTAAACCTGTTTCTGGACACAGTTTCCTCTTGTACACAAAGATAAACAGACATAAGAAAAAAAAAAAGAAAGAAAAATGAACTAAGCTGACAAATGAAAGTGGATTTTCCATGCACACTGTTTTATATTGAAGTCAAAATCTCTGAAGCTTTGCGTGTCCAAATTCAGTAGCATGTTAAAAGGATCTGATTTTCAATAGGTCTTTGCTGAACGTCATGTAAGTAGAAGGATTATTTAAATGCCTTTTCTTTAGGGCCTCTGAACCAAAGGCACCCAACACGACTATTTAAAATCTGCACAGAGCGCAAACACTGGTGTTCTAGCATATTCAGAAAGATTAGCCCAAAGACATGTCTTGGGCCACAGTGGGTCATCTGGCTGGGAGGGGGACAGGTTTTCCATGCAACATCCTCCTTGTTTCCTTTCCCAGCAAAAACCTTCTTAGCAACAGGGTTTTCTTCAGTTAAATCAGAGCCTTCTTGGAACTTCCTTAATCTCCTTACACTGGTGATGTGCACATCTTTATGTAGATGAGGCACAAACAAAAAACTTGTCATATTTGAGTGTTGGAAGTTAGGCTTCTGAAAATGTTCTTCGGTTCCTGAATAGAAATGTCCTTTGAAATTCAGAGTTCCTTGTCCAAATGCCTATGTTTACTTTAATGAATAAAACAGTCCAGGGTCTGTCCTGTGGTCCTGAGGCCAAATGCAATGGCCGACCTTGTATTCAAATGGTAAAACTCTCCAAAACAGGGTGGACTCTTTTGTGTTGCCTTCTGGGAAGAACTGTCCTCACTGCTCCTTGATGGGCTCCATACCATGCTCAGGCATTGCCTGGGACAGCATTTGTGGCCATGGGCCAATCAATGCCAGGAACCGTGCAGTCAAACAACAGTAGGTTGTTTGCACTATGTTAACAGTTTATTGTAAGTCAGTGCTGCTAACACATACAACTACTTGTGTGCAAGTGTTCAAGCCTGTTCCCTGGCCCTGATTAGTTTACTAGTACACCTATAACCAATGCAGTGAGGTTTTGGGGTTTGTTTGCTTGCTTGCTTGTTTGTATGTTTTGCTTTTAGACACCAGCAGAGCAACAAATTCTAAAACATTTCAACTTGTCCTTAAACTGAATACAGTAGATTTAGACACACAAACTTTAAATGAGAGAAAGGATAATGCAGAGCATTGGATGCTTATGTTTGGGCTTAGAAGGCTTGTAATAATCCCCAGTCCATCAGACTTTCTGTGAGACCACCAAATCACTTGGCCTCTCTGTGTTTCAGTCCCACACCTGCAAAGTTGTACTTTCCGTTCTTCCCAGGAGTCCTTTTAAAAATTATAAGGCTGGTTGACTTTCTTACAATTGCAACTCTGTCACAGTGCACAAATAAATAGGGAACGATTGTTCCTAGCTCTGATTGTTAGAACAAATTTAGTCTATAACTGTCTTGATTATTCCGGAGTTCAACAGCTATTACCATAGCAACCTGTTTTAATAACTTCCAAAGTGCACAAAATACACTAGAATTAGGTTAATTCTGTGGTTAGGCACTGTACATAATATGCAACTATCTGGATCCCCATGGAGACTACAAGGAATGCACATTCCAAACAGGAACTTAATCAACCGATCAAAGCATTATACCTGCCAATGAAAGAAGATCTTTTCCCYCTTTTTTACAAAATGCCTTTATTATCTGCAACATTTGTTTAAAAGGAGATTATTCATTTTAAAGTACATGATCTTAGCAAAAATAATACTGTGTACAGAAACTCTTGGCATTAACTATCCCATCTCTGGAGAATATTTATTATGCTTCAGGATTAAAGAGAAGGTTATCATTTTTCTACACCTTTATGTCCCACCAAATACCAAATCATTGTAAGAATATGCCCTTTCTGATAATGTTTTAAAAAGTTTACTCATGTACAAAAGGGTAAATTCTTCAGTTTCAGTTCAACTTCCATTTAACTCAAGTAGGCTTTGTAGATAATTGTTTTCTTTAAACCCATTATCTTTTCATTTGGATCACTGGTATTAAGATCAAGGGTGATTAGGACAGATAAGTAATATATTGGGCAGAATTACTTTCATGATTACATACCGTGAGAAAAATCCAAGAAAAATCCCATTTACTTTCAGTGCATCTCTTTTGAAAATAAGACAATAAGACATTCGTAATACAGCATATTTGTTGCATTTTCAGCCTTCTGTATATAAGTGACTTTATAGCCTTTGGATACCAGACAGAGAAAACACACTCAGAAGGCTGAGGACAGATGAAAGAAAATTTAATAAAAGCAGATTTAAAGGCTTCCTTCCCCTTCATTTACACAAATGCATATAAAATACAACATATTTCTACACTTTTCCCCTCCCTTTCTATGATTTTGTAGAATCCAGTTTCATGTCCTCTTTCTAGCCATTTAGATGCTTTTTTTTTTTCTTGGAAAAGTTAAGTTTGTCTCCTACTGAATCAGTTTAGAGAGAAACAAGAAATTTAATCTTAGTAATTCATGTATTTTTGCCAATCCATATAACTAATCCCATATTCAACTTCAGGTTAAAAAATAGATAAATGAATTTCCAAACAAAATGATGGAAGAAGTATAACCAATGGATTGTGTCAATGCAGAATGTGTGCAGATGCTCTTTTATTCAAAATTTTAAATTGTTAGTTTGTAATTATTGTGTGTAATTGTATCACTAAATATAGTATTGATATTTTCCTAACAACTTCATCTTGTAGTATGGTATGTTACCTCTTTCTTTAAAAAGGACGAAAAAATTGTCTTGGTGAACCTTAATTTTAATTCTATTTGAACTGCCTCATGCTATCTAAACTCTGTATGAAGAGAGGCTTAAGGACATACCTCATCAGTCCCTCTGCAATGCCAAAGARCTGTCATATGGATTTTTGTGCCAGTCCCATCAAGGTAGTCTGCAAGGTAATATTACAAGGAAAGAAAATACTGCCATGCACACCTCTTGGGAGTTGTAGCTTTCAACTGAAATGTCAGTGGACTATTTTGATTTTTAGATTTTGATGTTTGAACATAAATGGGGGAGAGAATCAGGAGGGTGGGGAGGAAACCCAGAACTCAGAATATGAAGTACTGGGTTGTATAAAGTATAAATGTTGAATTATTTTTCAATAATAACAATGACATATTTAAATGTTAACATTGACACAGGTCAGAAATATATCTAAATATTGAGTATAATTGTGTACTGTAGTCATTGGTGTTATATGAATTTCTTTAAAAATAAATAAAAGCTTCCAAGAACAGCCCAGCTGCTGAGGAGAAGAATTCCACTGTGCATCTGGCCAATGTTCTGCCACATCACAGTGTCTAAATGACACAAATTACTCAAAGGGTAAACCTTGATTTTTGAACCCATGATTAGGAGGGCTGGCAGCAGAAGTCTAGATATGCTGGAGAAAGCTAACTCATAAAAGGGGTCACTTTTACACTGGCTACTTCCTATAAATGAGCACATCTGTTTTCTTAAATTTGTGCTGAGTTTGCTATTTCAAGCTGTAATTATGAAAGCATAATTTTTTTAATGAACTTGATCAAGATTTTCATGAAAATACAAGCTTGACAAGCCATAACAATCCCAAAATTTCCTAAGCTAGTGCACCACCCACTGTGAATATTGCTGTATATCTGAATCAGACATGAGTCAACATCTAACAATTATTTAGAAGGTGATAAGGTGGCATAATGCAAAACAAAGCTCTTTCTTTTCAGTAACTACAGAATTAAAAGTAATATTTAAGATCATTGCCATTTCCTTTTCACTTTGTTGTGATCCCAAGGACTAGAGGATGTGGTGCACAAAGTATTATTTTTGTTTATTTGTAATTCTTATCATCAAGCTTTGATTAGCCAACACAGTTCCCATCATCAGTCAACAATGACCTTGAGGTTTTGTTGCCTCACCCATAGACCCAGGCAGGTGTAGACTAGAACGTTTGTTCTTACCTTTAAAAATACTTCAGAAGATGATATTGGGCAATTATTGCGACTCTGGCCTGTAGAAGTCCACTGAACTTCTAATCTGCCATTCATCATGCTGTGGTTTCTCAGGCTATAAAGAAGAAATATTGCTGTTTCTTCTTTTATTCAACTCTAATAGTGCAGTCTTTGTGCTTTCATAAATGTTTTTTGAAAATGCAGTTTGGACTAAGGTTTGATCCAGAACAGCTCCTGATAGGAAACAGGAACAAAAAATGAAAGAGTTGATATGTATTCATAGTATTTAAAGGCTTTTAAATTCTTTTCTACCTTTTCTTCCTTTCTTTCTAGTGGTAGCGGGAAGGTAAGTGCTTCAAACAATTTTCCCTCTCCTCCGAAGGTGATAAAAAGCTTATATTCATGCTGAGTTGTACCAGGAGGTATTGCAGTGTGAGCTGAATTTTATCTTATTGTTCCCCACAGATTGGGGAACATCCCAATATCCCTCCAACATTAATAAACTTCTATTGTTATGACATTGCTATGGTGTTCAAGACAAAATTAAAAATGAAAAATACTTGTTTTACATATATATATAATTTAAACAAAGATACACTCAAAAATCATTTTGATACAGGTTGCTTGATATAGCTCTTTACTTACTTTCTCAGATCCACCTGTGCTCAGTCTATACAAGACAGCTGTTGACTTGCAGAGTGGTTATATTAAAATATATTCTATCCTTCTTTGTGAAATCAGTTTTCTCTCATATTAGCGATTTTTAGCATTATTGCTTTGCAGAAAAATTAGGAGGGATGAGCACTGGACGGGAGATTAATTCATGTATAAATAATAGTCTTGAAACCTAAGAAAAATAGGATGAACTGCATCAGTGTAATACATCAAGTCATTTAAGGGCAGACTAATAAGACTTATTTTAAAACTAGGTTGATCTTCGGTTGAGAGAGGCAAAGGAAAGGAGAGGTGAAAATTCTCAGTTAGTCAGGTAGAGGGTAGAAACAGAGAAGTGTACATTGTAAAAGTCACGGATAAGAGTTGATCTAGCATACCATGCACGCCTCAGGAAATATGAATGTGAAATGGAACCAGAATAGGAAGAGCCACTAAAGTGGTCAGAGYAAAGAAGGATATATTTATAGGAGCAATTAAGTTAGCTTGTTTTATTAAGCTTATCAAATTAGGACTAGAAGTATAATATATATGTATAATCTATATATAAATATAACATACATGCTGCAATATAAATATATAAATGTGTTTGTTCCATATATAAATATGCAAGACATGCTTAAAAGCTGCAAAAAGTAAGGCCACACTGAAATATAACATTTTCTATGGGGAAAAAAAAGTAACATTAATATGTTTAGTCTCAAAATGATTAAAAGAGGAATGAGATTTTGGAACAGCTTTCCTAGAACATTCTCTAGGGAGGGAGGGAGGAAGGAAACAACTGATTTTTAAGATGAAGCTTGGTGTGTTTATGACATGATCATGTGACATGGTTCCCTGACATAAGAGACTGCTAGGCACAATGACCTTCACAATATTTGTAGCTGTCTGAGGTGTTGACCTCTTAATGCTGCTAAGCAACATCTTATGGCACGATTATGGTTCATGACCACTTTGAATTTGAATGGCCCATTGCCAGACAAAGGCTCAAGATTCAGTAAACGTGTTTCGTATGAATGTCACTCATTTGGATATACATAACTTAGCAAAACTGTCACAAGGAAGTCATAATGAAAGTCCATATTTTCATTCAGTCAACAAATCACTCATGCTCCAGGAGATCAAATTTAAATATCTTTATGAGGCTATTTCTCTCCCATCCCAGTTGAGACACAACAACTAACCATATATAAGCCCTTAGTTACAATGAGGGGTAAAACAGGGCTGATTTCACTGTCTGTGATTAAAACATCTATTAATGGAGTATACTATGTAACATTATTATTAAAAAATTATTTCTTGCAAGCCTATAGCTGATTTAGCAAAGAAGTAAGATTTATCTTTCTATAAATAACAGATAGTGAAAAAGTATTTTTTATTTCCATGCGACGCTGATTTGCATCAGCTTTACCTTACTATGAAATCCAAGAGAGAAAAAAGGCAAAGTAGTTTTACTTTAAGGTAGATTAGGGCTATATCTATAAAGTAGGACAGAAAGGTCTTTAGTATATAGTAAAAACCTCTGTATATGCTAAGTCTATAGCATAATATAACAGAATATTAATATGCAAAATAGACATTTTTGAAATCCCAGGTACCTGTCATATATTTCCATTACAGAGAAAACATAGCAAAGGACCATAGTAGTCCCATATAATAAGATTTTCTTAATAGTTCTGGTCATCTTAAAGACAATTTGGCTCAAACAAGGTCATGTCCTCAGCTGAAGGGAACACCACTGTCTGGCATTAGAGAGAACTGAAAAAAAAAACCCAGTCTGTGAAGTTTCTTCCCAAGAGTAAATGTTATTTTTAATTGGTGAAAAATAGAGCATACTAATTCTATCAAATCCGTGAATGAATTACATATGTGACTATGTTCACTTGATTAGGGTAATGCTTATGAAGACAGTTTTGGAAAGGGAAATATATAATTAAACATCTAAGGAAATTTATCAGTAGAGCACTATTTGCAGAGCAAACTGTGTAAGAACTATACTCTCCTACCATTGGAAAGTTTCTCATGTCAATTTTTTAGAACTCATAAACAGGGCTCCCCAAAATATACCTTTTCTTAACAAAAAATGATTAGTATCCCTCTTTTTTTTTTTTTTTTTTTTTTAAGGAGAAATCGCTATTCATTAAGTAATAGTGTGTGGAATTAAGGTAAATTCTGTAGACCCTGTTTCAGGACTCTTTGGTAGAGAAAGACAGATAAGCTTTCTTTCATTTAAATAGGAAAGAAGAAGCAATTGGCACAAGTTACAAAAAAACCAACCAAACAAATATGAAATTCTGCCTGAACACAATAAAACACTTTTTTACTGTGAGGTTGATCAACACTGGCACAGGTTGCCCAGAGAAGTTCAAGAATCACCTTCCTTGGAGATATTCAAAAGCCATTTAGACATGGTCGTGGGCAGCCTGCTCTAGGCAGCCTTTCTTGAGCAGGAGGGTTGGACAAAACAATCTCAAGAGGTCCCTGCCAACCTTGACCATTCTGTGATTTTTGTGATTCTGTGATAATCCTGTATATTTTTCTCAGATATCCATACTGCCATTTGTTTGTCTAAATCTGTTGTTGTTTAAAAAGCCACGTGATGACAAAGTTTCAACCTTTCAGCATAATATTTTCAGTAGCATTCAGAATTAGTCTTATTCTTCACTTACTAATACCATGCAAAAGACCTGATGTGAGCAAAAGACGTATCCTATATCTCTGTGGTACTAAAAAAACAAAAGAGGAGAGATTAACATAATCAATTAAAAATACTTCTAGAATTATAATACAAAAGTATACAACAAACCATAACGTCAGCTTGATTCTTCTTTGAACTAATTCTAGGTGCTATGGTCTAGGGTTTCTGAGCAACTCATTCTCTAAACTGCCTGTTTAAGTTAATGTGCAAATGGCTATTCATGCTTCAGTGCTTCTATATCAGCTTTTACTGAAGGCTATTTTCAGAACTATTTCTATTATGTTTGCTGATTGATTAATATTTCACTTCTCAGCAGCAACTGAAAGAAAACTTGGGATGATAAAACAAATTAAACAGTAAGCCTTCACCATACTTGGATTGCTGCCCAAGACTTATATAAGTCAAACCAATATCAGCACAGATTTTAAGTGAGTGTGTTGTAGAAAGAACTTTATTTTAAATAAATGACAAGATTTTTATTTATAAGCACAAAAAGCCAACAGTAATTTAATAATATTTTCAAAAAGTAACATCTATAACATCAATCAAAATCAGAAGACATCCTGTATTTATGACAGTGCACAGATAGGCTTGTTTTCTTTAACAAAACAAGAACTTTGTAAGAATATGCCTGAGAAGTACTACATGCTGCACTGACTGACCTTCACAATAGCGGACCCCTGAATTTCCAAGTGTTGGGCCTCTGGATCCAAATTTAAAGGCAATGCTTGCTTTGGTGAACAATAGGTAGACCATATCAAACACCAACAGGCAATTCTGCTTCCATTCACAAGGTGTTGGGTGGCTCACTTCATTTTAATATGCCATTATAATACACCATTTAAAATGCAGAACAGGACATAGCTCTAATTTGAATAAGGTAAGGAGAGAAGGGTATGTGCGTATGGTGCATTGTGTGATTAGAAGTGTTCAGCCACTCTGGGCCGTTGCCCTGAAGGGAAAGAAGGAAATCTACTGTCTGCTTAAACRTTTCGTCCCCAGTAAATCACACCTTAAAGATCAGTTCTTACAAAAAGGCTCAACTGAAAAAATTAGTAGCTAGATAGACAGAAAAAGATACAGATACGCTATAAAACATCACACATACATATATACATGGATAAGATCACTTGAGCTATATTAACATGTATTATGTCCATACATAATATATACATGTATAAATTTAGAAGCACACATATAAAAGACCACGGATGAAGACAAATGTATGATTTTGAATTACTATTTCTCTTGTACCTACATTAACAAAAGACTCTTTAGTGGAAGAATATATATCTTTTACTCAAACGTTCCCTCAGTGAAAACGGTGAAATGTCCATAGAACTGACTCAAATTCTTCATCAGACTACTGGCAATCATGCATCAGCTTATTTAGCACACTGATACTCATACTGACTGTATTATTACTGATATTCTGGACCTTATCAGTGTCTGAGATGGTACACTATACTGTTCTGTATGAGGATGAGTTTATCAAAGCAATAATTATTATGCAAATCATTCTGGAATTATTCTTTGGCTGAGAAAGACATTAATATAGTAAAATGTTTTATAGACATGTTTTACTCTTCTAACTTAGAGGAAGAAGAGAAGAATTAACACCAAAACAAACTCTGTGGAATGTGTCTTCCGCTCTACGAAGGATGTGATTCAACCTTTTTTTACTAAGTCAAATTAAAGTGTAAGGTTTGGACAAAGTTTAAATACTCATAACCGAAACTGCCATCCTGAAAATCCCTGTTCTTCTGGCACTGAGCCCTGGAGGAACTTAAACTCTGTAAAAGATGCAGATTTCTATCTGAAAATTCCTCAGGCTCCTGAAGTTCTGCTTCTGTACATGCCCAGAAATGCCTTGGTTTTGTAGGGTTCAACAGACTGTGCAAATTTCACATCAAAGCCTGACTGGTATCCCAATATGAACTGCTCCTTACCTTCTGAGCTCTGTTCTTGCTGAAACCTTGCCACTGTAAGGAAACATGGAAGAAACATTAAGCCAGGAACAAAGAGAGGGAAAGAGAGACAGAGAGCGGGGGATGATTTTGCTTTGTATTAGATGAGAAACAGATAACTTGCAATTCTTGTAGAAACATATTTTCAGAGAAATTTCAGTGTAAGGGAAGTCAAAGCAGGAACCAGAAACTGATCTCTGATTGTCTCAAGCACTGCAATCACTGTGCTACAGAATCCCACTTTTTGGCTGAATGGTTTCCAGGACAAGGCTGAAGGCACATTTTTGCCCCCAATATTTCTTACTAGCTAGCTCAGCTGAAGACTTTGGACTCCATTTCTAGGTGCTTAACTTTCCCTGAGCCCAGTATAAAGCCTTGCTGTAAGGCTCCAGGCTCGTCTTTGGGGACAGGCATCAGCAAGTGGGCATTTTGGTACTGCAGGGATAGATTGTTACAGGGATTGAGACCTTTTGGATCCAATTGAAAAGGAAAAGCACCATTTATATATTCAGTGTGCTTCATTTAATAGACAGAATATGAGGCACAAATCAAATGCCCGTATTTATGCAAGTGATCTGTGGCACATCTTGACTTGTCACCCAAACTGCCCTGACTCTTTTTGTTGTCATGTTAGGAGTCTTAAAATAAAAAAATTAGGCAGAATAAACAATCTGTGCCCATTCCTCTGATGATTTACTATCATTAAATTCACAAGAAATGTATTACTGGAGTATATTTAAAACACATTATTACATGTTTAGCTGATGACAGAGACTGACTTCATAAAATAGTGGTATACACCTTCTTGTTAATTTTTTTGTTGTCGTCCTCCCCCTCCCCCCCAAGTAGGCAAAATATCATATTAAGATACCGTATTTACAGTATTTTTAACAAGGCATTAAAAGTTAAATAACAACTAAAGGAACAATGTTAGATTCGTTTAGACTTACAATTAGTCACAAATAAATTAATTACACACCTTTACATATGTATAAATTTGATACGCTGAATTAAATTGGTGTTGATTGCATGCTCTGCAGATGTATACTACATGAGCTGTAACTCTTTGGATTCACTTTCCTGTCACCTTTTTCCATTTTATTACATAAAGTTTGGATGTGATGGCCAGTCCTGCATACATTATTCAAAGGGCGGGAACTATGGATTTATACAGTACTATAAAAAGTAATTTGATTTGATCTCCATTTCTTCCCTAATCATTCCTAACTTCCTGCTTTCCATTAGATTTGCCACTGAACTGCCACTGAGTATTTCAGACAGCTATCTGCAATAGCCTATTTCCAATAGCATCCTGATAAAGGCAAATCAAATCCTAGTGTATCCAAGTGCTTCTATTAGTTTCCCTGAAAGACTCTAATCTAATATCTAAAACACAAGCAGAGATATTTTTTACTTTTTATAACAATCTTTCCCCTAAAATGAAGTTGAGTCCATGATTTTGTGACTCAAAAAACTGAACTACACAATTATATATACAGTTAAAGTTTGCTAATGCATTTTAACAGTAGAAAAAACATAAGTAGTTTATCTCATTATGGACTTGGTCCATTTTGATTAATCCATTTTTTGCAATAGTTATTGGAATATTCTAGGCACATCTTCGACAGCACTGCTCCAGACAGCTTGAAATTGAATCTTTGCAAAAATAATGTTGCTGCTGAAATGTTAAGGGTTGAGTGTTGTTTGTATCATAAAGACTGGAATTAGGGTTTCTAATGATCCACATTTGAGGGTGAAAAATAACACCTCCAGGTCCTTGAGCTGAAATACATGTTTTCAATGGGCACAATTTAAATGAAGTGCAGTATTTCTAGAGATGGAATAACTCTACAGGTAGTGGAGTAAATTCATTATAATGATTGGCATTGGCAGGTTACATCTCTGGTGAGTATCTACCCCAGAGAAAGTGTTCAGCATAACTGAATGAAAATATGGGATAAATAAGTTTAGAGAAAGCCATTTCATTAAAAATATCTATTTAATAAAGGCAGGCTGTAAAATCAATGATGTTAAAGAGAATAAAGAATTTCCCTAATAACAATTATTTGAAACCTTCTAGCACCCCTTACTGGAAGGACATTTTTTACACCTATTAAGTAAACTAAGTCAGAAAAAATAAATAAGCCTTTTAAATGGGAGCTCTGCCTGAGGGTAGGCTACATAAACAGATTCTAAATAAGCATGGATTGCAGCTGATATAACCCAGKATGGTTTTACTGATTCAGCAGCGCTACTCCAATTAACTGCTGCTGAAGTTCTGACAGAGGGAGTTTATTTTACAGAATATGGTCTCAGCTTTGCATTTTAGAAGTCAAACATGCTCTCTTGCTAGATATGTTTCAAACAAGACTTGAATAAGGATCCTTCTAGGGTGGTTTATTCTGTTAGTACTAAGAATGYCAAATGACCCCGGTTCTAGGATAAGTAATAACCTGTGATTTCATAAGCTCGTAGATTAGGAGGAATATAAAGGGCCATTATGAATCATGCTGCTTGACCTCTTGTTTAGCACAAGCCAGAGAATTATGTCAATTGAAATAGTGATGAGCAACCTCCAATGCTCTCTATTTAAATGCTTGTGATGCCTGTGTTGCTGAAGACTGCAGATGCCGAGCCGTAAGAGCAGATAGACTGAGGATGCAAAACACAGTTACTTAGGATCTTCTCCCTCTCCCACTGTAGCACAACAGAATTGCAAAGGTTCTGCTGTAAGCCTGCCTCTCCTGGGCAAAAGAAAAGGCATAATTTCTTTTGTTTACCTCCCCAGGGTCTTTATTAACACAAGTGCTTGGAAGACATTATGTTATTAGCTGATTAGTAACGCAGAAATAGTTTCAAACGTGAACTTGAATTTCACATATGCCAATGATGAGCTTTCATTATTCACTCCTTATGGTCTTGTTTTGTCTTTTTAGACAGTTACTTGACAAGAGTAATGCTTTCCTTTTGAGAAATTCTGACAATTTATTTTGAAGAACTTTCCCATAAGAAGATACTGTGCAGGGAATCAGCACAATGGTGCGTTACGGAAATAGAAACCATCCCACTGACTCTGGAGGCTGCGCACGGGTTGCGCATATAATGTTGCCTTCCTGCTGACAACCTGACTGGGCAGCCAGCATAACTAAATTCTCTAATGATTGAGCTAATCATCATATTACACTTATTGCTGCCAAGGTAAAAGGGGTGACCAATGCAAAGGGAATACAGACAGCATTGCCCAACACAAAGCTGRTTGCCAAGCTGCTGTTTCAGCCCTGGAGGACATATGTAGCTTGAGTAATTTTGAGCAGCTTTTTTTAAACAGGCCTGAACATCTCAGACAGTTTTGAGAGCAGAACACTTGCAAAGGTGAGCTTTCCTCATTCTCTGTACCTGTGACTACATCTAAATATTCCTTAAACATGACCAAGGACTCAGCTGTTTATTTATAAACAATTTCTGCCTGACAGAGCAAATGATCATGGAGTAAAACCATACAAGAAACCAGCTCCTGGTTCTGAAGCATTTACCTTCAGAAGCAGGGAAAAAAGGAATATGTTGAAAAATATACACTCAGACATACAATATCACATCATTAAATCCCAGACTGAGGAACCCTCAATGTTCTCTGTCTTTAACAAACCTCTTATTCTGCAGTGTGTTAATTTGTATCAGGCTGTTTTTCCTCCTCTTGATTTAATGAAATAGTTCCTAACTGATCCCTATAGAGAAAGTACTGCCTCTATGGTACAGATTTTCACCAGAGGTTCTTTGTATAACACCCTCATTCCTAGAGCAACATTCAATTATTCTGAGTAATTTTGGGTTATTCTATTTATTATCTATCACCATTCTATGAATTCTTAAGTCTGAATTTTTCAATTATTTGCAAAGATTTCTTTCAGTACGTTCATTCAGTTTATTAATTCATTCAGTCTATTAATTCTTTGTAAAAATAATGAGGTATTTATCTGTCCTTAAAACATATAGTAGTTTATAAAAAAGCCTTTTGAGACAAGTGCAAATATATACTATGTAAATGAACTTTCCCTTTAAATGATGGGCAGCCCTACTGAAATGACATTAGTAGTTCTTGATTCTCCTGTTGCAGTCCAACAGCCCTCACTTTAGTGGGGATTCAGTTGGAGGCTAGACCAGTGATGAATGTAGGACTATCCATGCCGAGGAGCCAATGCATATTTAATCCTATATCTCTTTTTCAAGCATGTGGACATGCACACATAGAAGCATACATACCTGCTCCTAATACATACATAGTCATCTGCATTAATTGCAAATGAGGACTAAAATGTCTCAGATATTCTTCTTGACTAATGAAAGAAGAAGGGAATTTATTTTTTTATTATTTTTTAAAMTCTATATTAGAAGAAAAATACAGCAACAACAACAACAACAAAACCCCAAGGTTGAGCATAAAGAATTTTTTTAAAAAGAACTGCTCCTGAAAAGATATTCCCCTCATTCATAAAAATAAAATAAAATAAATACAAAAAAGCTAAGGATAATTATTGCAGTAACTGATGTCTGCTGAAGTCATGCGAGGTTTTGTATAATAGATTTGATCTCCATCAGCATGGATAGCTCCATTAATGTTAAAAGATTAATCTGACATAAAGTAACTGTGAAACCTATAATGTCTCTCCCAAGTGAAAATATAATCCTTAATTTTGTTCATGCTTTAGGTTTACTTTTTGCAATACCTTCACTTATGTGGGATAATATAACTTGATATGGGTTGTTGTAAAAATGCTTTAAGATCTGTGGTTTTAGAAATCAGTTAGATTTCCTTTTTTTTCCAATAGACTTTTACAAGTACATAATTAGTATACACTAAGTATTTAGCAATTTTGCATGTGGTATACAAAACTGCATTTATGAATAATGCTTCAGTGACCAGCCTGTGTGAGCAGGAGATATCATAGGATGTGTTTCTTAGACACATAACTTAAATGCATAAACTGTTCCTTCCATCTGCCTCTTACCATTTAAAATTTGCCTTTCTATGCTCTATTCATCACTTAGCATATGATCATTTGATCACAGATCAGTGAGGTTTCTAGGAAACAGCTCATTAATTCAGAATTTTGAAAAGTGAACTCTGAGTTTGGATTTCTCAATTTTCAGGTGTTCCAAGTCCAGCGAGAGGTCCAGATTGTCAGAATGCATCTTCCAAGAAATTATCCTTCTTAAGAGTCCCTAAACTCCTGAAACTCCCAAGAGGACCACTACTGTCCAGAAATATTGGATAAGTTGCATTTCTTCACCATTTGTAAAACATAAACTTSGCAGACAGAGAAGCAACTGTTAATTAATTAAAAACATAGCAGAGAGTCATATAAACTCATTATTATGAAACATGTTATCATCCAAAACAACKTTATCAAGATACTCCAATCATTTTGCCTACTCCTTTTCCTTTTTTTAGCCTTTGCTTTTGCAAAGTTTCATGTACCTGAATCATTTAACACAAAAAAACCATGTCTTTCTTCTTAATGGGACTATCCCAATTCATAAATCTACATCTGCATTTGCAGGTACTAGTAAGCCAGATGTCAGTACTTCCTTCATCAAAATTGTACTATATACATTGTGGACACACACAAAAAAAGTGCTTAATGGCCGTTCTCACTGCCTTCATGTTTATGTTTTTTGCACATAGAATTATTAATGCTATCTGCCTCATAGTCACCCATGTATGCTTGTTGGAGATATCTGATGAAGCTGATAAATGCTGTCAAATTCCAGATGAAGATGGTAATAATTTGCTTTTTACAGAATTTATTCTTAGGTTTGTCAAAAGCTAGGCTGTTTTCCTTACTGTTATTCTCCTGCTCATATTTGTATTAAATTAAAGCTGTGACTTGTGGAATTATTTTTCATGAGAAAGGTAATAAAATATGTGAGGCAAAATTACCAGTTTTTAAAGTAACTTTTCTATATTTCCTTTATTTTACAATTCAAACTTTCCATACAACTACTGACTCCTTGAACAGTTATGTGGAATGTAACTTGCAGTATACCATTCCCCTAAGCTGGTACCGCACTACTTCACCACAGCCCCATTTTGTGCATAACACCTAGGGAGGGCATGAAAAAATGCCTTTTCAGCCCCAGAGCTTCTGCTCCTCAGAAGAGGACCATAAAATCATGGAAAGATTGCTGGAAGAGACTTCAAGAGATCACTTAGTGATTCTTCTTTTCCTCTCTCAACCAATTATAGCTAGGGCTAGCTTGAAAGTTGTAGCTTGAAAGATGTTTGTCTAAGATTAAAATTTCCAATGTATAATGCAAATCTCTCCTGCTGCAGGTTAAGCTCTTTAATTTTTTTTCGATTGACCATGAACATGAGAAATGGATTATTCACTTCCTCTTTGAAGCAGTTTTTATGTACTTGAATTCCATTAGCATGTTTCTCTTCTGTCTTTGTTTGTAGACTCTGAACAACCCAATTAATTCAGTCTTTTCTAATAATTTGTCATTTTTAAACCTTCAATCATTCTTGTGGATCTTTCTTTTCCACCTTTCCCAATTGGTTCAGATTATGCTTCAAGTGCAAAGATTGCAGCTCAGAGATTAGAAATGACACATTATATATGACAGAGCTAATATATTATTTGGATGTCTTAAGTATAATGCCCTTTTTTACAACAGCATGAAATTGGTCATTCAGAAGTAGCATGTAAATTTAAACCACAAACCTCTTTTGATGGGCTAGTAGCATCCTCCTCAACCTGTACTTCTGCTCTGAGTTACCACCTAAATGTAGATCCTTGTACTTGTCTTTACTAAGTGTAGCTTGGCCTCCATGTGTTTATCTGTAAACTTACTCCCAATTCTATATATAAGCAATAAAAGTAGTTCTCATTATTTAAAATATTAGCCAGTATATCTCCAGGACTGATGTCTGTTGAAGGTTGATTCACTTCAGGTATTATTCTATCTTGAACCACTGATAATACTTCTGGTTGTGATCGTCCAGCTAATTACAAACCCACCTCTAAGCAGTTTCTTTTACACTATTCTTATCATTAGAAGTCTTGCCAGTTGTCAGTTTTTTTTTTTTTTAATATGTCAATAACTTGATAAGAATTTAGATATATTTCTGCTGCTGTTTGTCCACTACCTACTGAAGATATTGCCTGTCATACAACAGTTGCTCAGCAACAAGTTGGGCCAAAACAGTGCTGGCTCTTATTTACCTTGTATTTGTCTAGGAGCTTACAAACAGTTTGATTATTTTCCAGTATTTTTCCATGATCAGTTTACAGTTTTCTGCTCCTCCCTTTTCCCGCTAGTTAAAGAGAGGGAATGTATTTCACTTCTCCAGCCTCCAAAAAAGGCTTATTAGTTTGTTCCTCAAAAATAATCACTATTATCTCTGAGATTGTTTCAGACAGATTTCTGTGATCTCGAGATGAATTTTATCTAGGTTCTGGTCTTTAAAGCATTCTCTAGCCCTTTCTTTTCTTGTTCTGGGTGGAAATTTTATCCTTTTGATTTGTCGTTAACTGCATTAGTAATTTCTTTATAATCAAACTAGTTTTAGTGAAGACTGATTCAAAAGAGACATAAAGGTCTTTGACCTCCTCAGCATTATCTGCTCCCCATTACGTCCTTCCTGATTTTTTCCTTCTGTTTGTATTACTCTTTTATGTTTGTCCCCACTGTTTGAGATTACAGTCAATGAAAACCTTGTGACTCAGCTTTTCATTAGTAAATTGATCTCCTATTAACCTCCTGTCTTTTCCTTGTATTTAAATATCAATTGTCAAGTAGAAACTTTTACAAAGATTTTATGAAGCTTTATGGTACTTAGTGCAGTTTTGTTTTGAAAAACAAATATTCTGAGTCAGACACTAAAAATCTTTAGAAATTTTGTGTTCTTAGCTGAAAACTGAAGATAGCAAACAGATTTCTGATTGAAATCTGAATGCAGATTCATCCCAAGTAACAAAACTCTTTTGATGAACCTTCTTGAATTTTATCTTTTTTTTTTTAAAGAAAAAGTGCTTAGCAAATTGAGACAATGCAAATCAAAATTCACTGTATATCTTAATTTTGATATAGTTAATTGTTATTTATTTCATCATTTATGTGATTTAGATGCTTCACAAAGCTCTATGATATGTTCTAATTAACTTCACAGAGCAAAGAAAACAAAAATCTGAATGTTTAAGATGTCTGAAGCTCAAGAATGCCTTGATAATCCTCAGAAGCAGGCATTTCAATTTAAGTGAGCAATTTTGAGGGCACTTTATAATTGAAAAAGTCACAGAAACACACATTATTATATTCAGTATGCTATGTACATCTGCTTTTCTTCAGTTTCAGCTTATGAATTTTCATGAGTATTTCATTTTCTCTTCTCATCCTGTATCAGTCATTTCAAGTATTGCAGTCAATTAATTGTATGATAAAGCTGATATTACCTTTTAGTTTCTAATATTAACAGCAATGAAGTAATCAAGAAAGGTATTGAAGACTGCATTAACAGGGGAATAGCTCTATAAAACAAACAACAGTACTATCACAGTTCTAAAATGCTTGATAATGCCACATCAGGAACACTGTGCACAGTGCTGATAACTATCCCAGAGGAAGGAAGTTACCTCAGAGAAGGCAAGGCATAAGGAAACACAATACTATATCCCAGAAGCCTGATTTGACTTTCCTAGAGTTGGGCCTGAGTTTTCAGAAAGCAGAATTATTCTTCAGAATGATATAAATGAAAAGAAATATGTGAATGGCTTGTACATTTTTGCTTATTCATTCATTCTAGTAAGAACAAGAGTACGTGCCATATTAGTAAGCAAGATGGGAGTGAGGTCCCTGATGATCCTATTAGCAAAATTCAGAATTTGCCATATGAGCCAGGAAGAAAAACAGAAGCTGGAGAACTGTCTGAAAAGATGACTAACAAACTTAAAGAGCATGCTGCAGCTTAGTAGGGATAATTACCCTAAAGTATATATGCTAATGTAAAATATTTTTTGTTCACAAATGAGGTTTAATGCATTATGTGGGTAAACTCTTCTTGTGAGGTTTCAATTCAGTATTGTCAGCCACAGGCACTCAAAAGTTATTTTAGTACCACACCTTGTGCCCACCCCACCCAAACCATGAGATTTGGAAGAAAGCACATGTAAGGGTTAGTGAGTTTGTTTGGTTTTGTACTTCACTGGGAATGTTTATCCTCCAACTAATATTCAGTCTGGAAGGCTAGAAACTTTTTTGCTTTTAAATGGAGGCTGAGGTTTCTTAGGTAATAATCTGTTTTCAGCAGCTCAAGTTTCAAGCAACAAAACAAATAAAGACAAAAACCCCAAAGAAAACCCCACCTATCATATGATTGATAAGAAAAAAACCCTTATATCACAAAATTTGCCAGTGCTACTAATGCTTTCCACATAGGCAACAAATAGTGAAAACATATGGATCTTGCAGACTTCACTAAATCCATGCAGCAAAGATAGTGCTTGCCCTTTTCCCTAAAAGCATGAGGCATTGCACAATAAGCAAGCCACACAGTTCTTTGAAAATCCAGACAGAAAACGGGTATCTGTGTAAGGACTTGTGTACCAGTTTTACCTCCTTGAAATGGACATTGTGTTTCCTATGTACCTTTGAGAATCCAGGAGGACTCCACTACATACTGAACAGCAAAGGAAAGAGGGATGAATAGTATTTAAGATGACCCTGTTCTGCCTGTTGACCTTTGAGAATCCCATTCTGAAGCTCTTAACTCTGGTGCAAATTATGTATAAGTTGCCTACCCATCCACAAGTTATAACTTTTAAGTGTACTGGTTTGGGCTGGGATAGAGTTAATTTTCTTCACAGTAGCTTGTATAGTGCTTGTTTTGGATTTGTGACCAAAACAGTGTTGAAAACAGGCTGATGTTTTGGGTATTGCTGAGCAGTGCTCACACAGCATCAAGGCCTTTTCTGTTCCTCTCACCACCCTGCCAGCGAGTAGGCTGGGGGTGCACAAGAAGTTGGGAKGGGACACAGCTGGGACAGCTGACCCCAGCTGACCAAAGGGATATTCCATATCACTTGATGTCATGCTTAGCAATAAAAGCTGGGGGAAATATGGAGGGGACGGAGGGGCTATGGCATTTGTCTTTCCAAGTAACCGTTCCGCATGATGGAGCCCTGCTTTCCTGGAGGTGGCTGAACACCTGCCTGCCGATGGGAAGTAGTGCATGAATTCCTTTGCTTTGCTTCTACACACAACTTTTGCTTTCCCTATTAAACTGTCTTTATCTCAACCCAGAAGTTTTCACACTTTTACCCTTTCAATTCTCTCCTCCATCCCACTTGGGGGGAGTGAGCAAGTGGCTGTGTGGTGCTTGACTGCCTGCCAGGAGTTGATCCTTAACCATCATGGAGGCATCCAACTTCCTACGCACAAGTACTCAGTGCCATCTTATAGGCTGTAGATATCTAAGAAGTCCAGAGGGGGATTGACAAATATGACATGTGACCTGTGACACATGATACATGACCTGACTGGCAGCTGGAAGCAGGGAGAACAGCCAGGCCTAGGGTATCTAAAATGTCACTAGGTGTCTATAGTTAAGCAGTTGAATCACTTCCTATGAATTTTGAATCCTGTCTATTTTAAGTAAACAAATATTTTTAGTAGGATAAAAGCCCAAGAGTGTAATGTGAAGGCAGCTGAAAAAACGGTCCCATCGCCTACACCATCCGTATTGCACATGCATAAATACCAACATTAGAAGCAATATAATAAGTAACATTAGTTTTGTTGTATTTTAGTACACCCGCTTGCTATTAGCAGACTCTGCTTCTAAAGCAAGTGTAATTCATAAGCAGAAAAATCCTTTAAACAGAAGATTATATAAAGTTTATTTGGCTTTTGCTCCATGTTATAACACTGAGATGGTAATGCTAATAGGGTTAAGGTAGACAATGCCCGGAGTGACCTGGTCTAATTGCAGTGGGACTATATGACATCTAGAGGTCCCTTTCAACCTCAACGGTTCTGTGATTCTAATATTACAGGTTCATTCAAAACAACACTAAATTCTGTTGTCCTACTGGTTATTAAGCTTATGTTCAACATAAAAGCAAAATAAGAGTGGTCAACTATTCTGGCCACTGAAACATAAGTACGTGCTCATGTACAGGTATATCCAGGTCCATATTTTACCCATTTTTATTAATCTGTTGAAAAGTTTTTCTCCCTTGGTGATTTAATTTGACATACTAATTTGATTCAGAACACTATTTTAACCTGCTGCCCTGATCTCTGGCTACACATGAGTCATTTCTAGGGCTCTGAGCTTTTGACACCACTGCAGCAGAAACAGAATAACATAGAAACCCTTGTCTTGCCAAAAGAAGGGGCAGAAGGAGAAAAGGTTGCAGTGCCCACCCTGTGTGTTACAAGAGACACCAGAGGTCTGTGGGTGTAAGCATACTCTAGCTCCAGAAGAGACGCAGCTGTCCCCTCTCTGTTGGCCTGCAGAGCCCCATGCTTCCCTAAACATGGAGAATGCAAACAACAACTGCTGAGCTGGAATTGAATCAACCTGCTTTTGCTTCAGCCCTCACCTATTGTTTAGTGCAAAGTTGTAAATGAAAAGAGCCCTTTGAGTGAGTTGTGGCATGCATTAGTTTTAATTTGCTTTACCTGTAGGGGCATATATGTTAACATCTAATAGATAGCTTGATGATTCACCTTTGCTGCTGAGGGCAAAATGATCTTTCACTCAACTGAAGTGCAAACAGTTTGTTCTATAAATCCTTTTCTGCCCTAAAAGATCTGTATTCTTACTGAAATTCTGACATTGTAAGAAATGATCATGCTTGAGTTCAAAAAAAGCCTCAGAAATGTAGAATCATCTACCACAGCTGATGCATTAAAGATGAGTGAGGGCAAAACAATATCTGTTGTGTTATCTTTTGCAATTCACGTAATGAGAAGAAGTATTCTGCAAGAACTATCAGCAGAAGCAGTTAACAGAATTTGCAACTTTCTCTTCCTATGAAAGGTCAAACTGGGCCATTCTTGAGTCCTAACCTTCATGGTTAGTCTAGAAGAAAGATGTATCAAGATAGAAGCAGCCTGATCAACTGAATGCTTCAGAAACAACAGCTGATCTGAACTACTTTTCCAGTAAAGCATTTCTTTAACTTCAATCTATATTGATTCTGACACTCTCAAGATTACATAAGATGAGCAGTCAACATTTTCAGTCCCTAAATTACAAGCATACAAGGAGGAAACTGGAGACAGCTGCTGCTTGTTTTTTGGGGCGGGAAGTTGTGTGTGGTCTTTTGTTTGTTTGGGGTTTTGTTGTTGTTGTTCTTGTTGTTGTTCTTCAAAACACTTGCTGCTCTTTTAATTTTTCTTCAGCATTATTCAAAGTGAAAGTTTGGATGTTCAGGCATTAGTATGTTTGTATCCATATTCTAATCCAATTTTTCTTAGCTTTTAAGTATTATCCAAGGTTATGCACATTTGTGCATAAGCCTGAAATACTTCGGAAAGTATTGCACCATATCAAAACAGAGAAGCTACTGGGGAGTAATAGCACCCTTGTGTCACTCTAGATGGCTATTTAAAAGAAATCTAAATACAGTGGAGACTGAGAGAAGTTAAGCCTCTGCAAAATTACAAATTTATGCTGAAATTTATAGTTGAGCATAACAACATGTATCATATTGATGCATTCTCTTAACTAATTCATTATTTTTGTGATTAATTCCAAAGTTTAGTTTTTGTTTCATTCTAAATAAGAAGTCTCTCTTATTTTTTTGTTGCTTATTAACTTCAATGTAACTTTGAAAAAGTAGAACTGTCTTTATCCTTCAAAAATGCCACAAAAATAAAAGACAATTTTGCAAAATATTTTAGTCTACCCTGTCTCTGTTTCCAGACAAACCCTGTGTATATCACTTACAAAGTTCATTTAGCTTTCTTGGATTCAAACAATATTCTTCCAACTTAAACTTGAAAAGCAAATTTCTCTCTTCAAATATGTAATACTCTCATTGTCCAAAGCCGATTTTAGTTATACCAATATAATGTTATTATATTAACAACATGGAAGTGTATAACTGATTAAATGTGTTTTCATGCAACCGAGCTTGTCTTTTTGTAAATTAATAGAAAGTTTGGTTTAGATAATATAAAATTTGGGATTCCACCAAAGAATTCCACCCAAACTCAAATCATATGTACAATAGCAAAGAGTGCAAGAAAAATAAATCACTCTGCATAATGTAAATATCAGAGCTTGTTATGGTAAACAGATATTTAAAAGCAAAAATAAAGCATATTAGGACCAATAAACTGCAAGTCACATTCCATGTTTTCTTAAGACCAGGCAGCAAATGACAATGGTAAACTGGTTTTGTTTTTATTTCTAGCCTCAACATAACAAAACAGCCCCAAGTATATTCTGAATTGAGCAGACTTTCAATAACTGTCCATGCGTTTCTATGCCAACAATATTTCTGGCATATTTTTTATTATGACTACATCTCTTACAATGGATAGGAGGCAATGTAGACAGAGCATATCATACACGCATTAAATTCACACCAGCTAAAATAACCCTTCACCCTCTTGGGTCAGAGATCCTAAGAGGCCACTTTCATTCTCTCTGACTTTTCTATACTGCTTAAGCATCACAAAGAGACAGCAACCAACATTCACATCCATTTTCACCAAATGTGCTTACATGAATATGAACAAAGGAGGACGAGGATTTCATATTTCTTGTTCCATTGTGGAGAAAATATAGCTATTTTGATTAATTCTGTTCTTCTGAACAGTTTATTTATAGTTTATTACTGGCAAAATTCTATAGATAGAACAAAAGTACGCATTTTCATAAGTTCTTTGAAGAAAGTTATATTTACCTTAAAATTACCAGGTAGTGAAGATACTTGCATTTCTGAAAATAGAGAGAGGTGTGTGTCCATGTGCCTAAGTGTGTGTGAAGCTGGAGACAGGTATCTTGCTATCAAGTGATTTAATGTATTTAAGAAGGAAATTTCAGAGCTCTTCTCTACAGCAACGCTGTGAAGTTCTGAAGACTGGCATTTTTAGCACAAACACATAAAAAAAGTTTATTCTTCCACTCTTCCTTTTAAACAAATCTTGGAAGTGTTTCCTAAAGTTCTCTTTTATAAGCACTGTCAGACTAACTGAGAATAATGGTATGAAACTAAGAAAAAGTAAATTTAGACTGAGCATCAGAACAAATGAATGGTGAGGAAATAACTAGAACTCCCAGTTGGAGAGGATAAAGCACTTTCATTTGAGTGATTTAGAACTTGGAAATTCACTTCAGAGAAAAATCCAGCACTTGGCAAGAAATGACCCAGATGAGTATTGGTTGCTTAAACTCCTTTCTAAGCTGATTGTGTGATTCGTATGATAGACTATCATTATATCTATTTACTTCTTATTGCTCCTTTATGATAATGTAGTTGGTATCATATAACTTTACAGATTCATCTCTGCAGCGTTTTTACAGAGCTGCTCAGGCAGACAGTTTTCAATAGGGCCATAATCCCAGTTGAAGAGAAACCTGATGTGACCATTCCTCAAAGGGTAAAAGGAATCTGTGAATTATTTATACAGGTTTCGGTAATCTCTTGATATTTATTGGGATCACATAACTGAGAATAGTAATACTAAACTATATCACTGTAATAATTAAGAATATGGTTAAAATTAAAGTTGTATTATGCATTTCTCTACTTTTCATTTTAATATGGTGATATTACATCTGGTTGATTTTTATTAAAATAATCTGTAATGAAACTTAGCATCCCACATATCTATATGCAGATAAGCGAGTGTTCAGAAATTTTTTTTATTATTCAGACATTCTCAATTCACACCGAGGATCAAATACTTTGAAATTGTTCAGAGCTTCTAAGATTCTGCTTTGGCTATATATTTTGGAGGAAAACACAGACACACATGCATGCTTTGTTTGAAGATTTAGTAAATAGTCTTTTATCTGTCAAAAGATGGTACACAGATCAAAAGATGAACTGAAAGTTCATGGCGAGCTAAATTCTTTTCCAGAGTAGTTGGGATGTGACTACAAAAAGGTGGTGTTCAGCAGACAGGGCTCTGACGGAGTTTTCTGCATCGCAGGTTCATTTGTTATCTCAGGAATTCCATTTCCCCCAGCAGGGTCTCGACGCTTACCACAACCATTTCAAATTCCTAAATGAGAGCTCCCTCTTGCCCTCGCTCCTTGTGTACCAGTAGTCAACTCTCTAGCCAACTCAAACTGCCAGGTAAATCCATGCAACAGAGAAATGAGCCATGGTATGATACAGCTGCCTTTCCAAATTAAAACCAAACCAAACAAACAAATCAAAAATGAAGACTTTCAAACAGAAGATGGAAAGCATGTGAGCTGGCTTGTAGATTTGTTGTAATATTCAAGTATTATTTCCTTCTTCCAAGAAGTTATGTCAGATTGATAACCACAGACATAATGTCTAATGCTAATTTTTCTCATATTTTTTCAGCATTTTGCCCTTGGATAAGTCAGTCAGTATTCCACAGCTTTCAAAAAAATATTATCCAACAGCAGAGAAGCAGAATATCTTCAGAACCTGAACAATCAAAGTTTAGGTATCTGATGGTCTTTCCAAATTTATAGGTTTGGCTTGGTGTATCTAGAACTTTGAAGGAAAGAAAATATGACAGAAACAAAGAAGAAATTTTCAAAAGTCATTCTCTTCACAGGACAAGAACAAGGATGAAAGAAACATCATTGTGACTTTGAAAGCTTTTGGACCCACTGACAATCAGGAATACCAAATGTTCTCTCAGTTAAAATAGATTTGATAAGTCATTTCTTCAAGCACCAGTAACAGATGCTTAAGTGTATGTTGGGAGTGAAATAAATTACATTCTCATTTACATACTTCTGTGGAATTTAAAATTTGGAATCAATAGATTTTTCTCATTATTTCTGGACGTTCTCTGATTTGTTTTTCCACACCCTTTCATGCTATGGCTTGATAACAGTACTTAACACTGATGAAGAAATACTTGCTTTAAAGGCTAAGTCTTGTTCATCTTAATTTTAAAGCCCTTGACTCATCTTTCTCAGAACATCTCCTGAATTAGAGGATTACTAATGCAAAGCCATGGTTTAGCCACAGTTTTTCATCTCTTGCCGATCTCTTTCATACTACTTTAATTTCACAGACATTATTCTCCAATTATTTTAGCTTTACTGATTAATCCTTATAATATGGATATTGATACATGTACACCAATTTTCCAGGATCACATTACAGCTGGATTTAGCAAAGTATGACTGTGGCCAAAAATACCTGAAATGTACATAGCTATATTCATCTTTACTTTAAATTCAGCTGATTAATAGCAGAGATAAATGCTGTTTGGACTGACAGAGTATTAGTTTTTTCACTAAACTGTTCCTTAACATAGTACTTTCGTAAGATATTAATAGGAGAAATGTGTACAAATGAAAATGGATTAGTAATGAAATGTGGTAGTAGAACTCAAACTATCTTTTTATTAGTTTTTTTTCAATAATGCAATATTTGAGTAAACAATGTTAAAAAGCTAAAAGTCTTTCTAATCTCATTCATCTTTTGGCTCTCTTTGGAAATTAAAAGGAACAGTTTGTCCCTTTGAAGTGTTCATCAGATAAATAAGGCAATACTGAACAGGAAGCAAGGAATTAGAATCAGTGAGGTGTAACCATATCTGTATCCATTTAGTAAGGTAGTTCTTGAGTATTCTTATTTACCAGGGTGTGTATTAGCTACATTTTCAGTGCTTTAGAGCACCAACTAGCTTCCTATACCCCGATGAAATGTATTTTGTATGGTGGCAACCTAATTCCTTGTTGAGTCTTTTACATTGAAGGGTGAGAACGTCAAGACAAGAATAGATGACATATTTCAGACTTACCACAATCTCTCAGCTTTTTTATGGGCTTATTCCAGGAGAAAAATATCTAACTGCCATGTGGATGCTTTCACAGTGAGATTCACTAAAAAGCCCTCAAACTGATCAGGCAAAGAATAATGACATTTCTCTCAGAACACTTATGCCTCATTCCAAGGTGGATAAAGCATTCACGGAGACAAGAAGACCAGCAAGAAGCAAAGAAAAACCCAGCAGGGATCACTTCAGGTAGCTTTGCATAAGTTTTCATATTTGTCCTTCAGACTGCATGGATTGCTCTGTACTTTCCAGAACTTTATTGCTGCTTTCTGAAAGTTGCAAATTATGAGGAGGTCAGATGTCCTTCTTAGGGCATGAACTTAGATTCTGGGGCTTGTTTGACCTGTTGCTGTTGTTTTTTGGAGATAAGCACAATATGAAGGTCTGATTATACAGCATGCTGCCTACCAATAAACTGTCAGAATGTGTCAGCTCCAGAGCCAGTCATTGCTTTCAGATCAAATCTCCTTTTCATCCCAATTTCTTTGAAGTGACCAGCTAAACAACATCAAAAGGTTTCCCACCTGTATGACTTTTTCTGTATAAAACCCACACACAAATGTAACTACATCATATAAATAGGAAAAAATTCAGATCTGCTGAGTGGGACAAGATTGAAGACTTGAAAGAATTCACTCCCTCCTTCCTTCCCTCTGTCTGTCCCTCCCTCTGCAACTACTGTGTCTTTGTCCTTTTTGCAGTTCATCTTATCTTTCAGTTACTTCTAACATTTGTTGTAGCTCCTTTTTGAAGACTCCTCTCATGTTAGAGGATCCTTCCTTGCTGTCTCTCAGTTTTTGCCTGCACTGCAGAAATTCTTTTCCAGCTGAGCGTACTCACTTGTTCTCAGAGACAGAGTCATTTCTACCTGTCTCCAGGAGCCTCTGCATTGCCCACCCACAGCCAGAACACATAACCTGGCAGCCCTCCTTCCTGCTACCCAGCCGCACCTTCTTAAACAAAGCATACAGGAAACGGCACATATACACTGGACCAAGAACAAACAGATTTCAAACTTCTGCCATCTTTCACTTAGTTCACATCCTCCTTTTACCGTAATTGCTGGACCTGGGGTTGTGCCAATGGCTAACTGCTGAACAGTCTCCTAGGTTCTGGGATGGATTTTAAATGACATGAAATAAATAACATGAAATTGGAAGATTCCTTGTTTACTTGTTTCCTATTCACTCTGGGGATTTAAGCAACAGATTTAAAAAATCTGGCAGATTATAGTGTGACTGGTTGGATTACTAGAGTAAAATTAATAGTTTAAAAGTTACAGCCACTGCATTCTTTGTCTCATTGTTTCCAAGTCTACACCAACGAAAGTAGATCAACGTTTAGCCCTTTAAAAAAAGTTTAAAGGATATATTTTTTTCTGTTGAATCTTATAACTTCATTCCAACTGAAATGTAAATAAAATTATACTCAGGAATACTTGATTGCTCTCCAGAATTTTTGAAGATAGTCTGTGAGGCTGGTAGTTTTCCTTCAGACTTTGCTTTGGAGGCTTTTAAGATCATATTTCAGACATTCTGAATATTTAAATAAAAAATGGGCACTTTCCCAAATATAAGACGTACCTGCTTGCTTCTGATTAGGATAGATTTTTGGCAACTGCTAACACTTGTTACACTTGTTACCTACAGGTGATATCATATCTTGTATTGTTGAGCCGACATTTTCAGGTCAATTAATATTACCCCAGAGAAGAAAATGTGATTGACTACAGGAAGCCAAATGTAATACCTGATTAAAACCATTTGGAACACTTTGTGGAAGAAAACTTTGGTGAAATACAGGATTTTATCAAAGCAGAAAAAATTTGCAAGCATACATCTGTTCCAACCAAGTTTTTAATGAGAAAATTCTAGGTTTGAAACACATCCAGAAAGTGAAGAAGTGATGCTTGCTTTCTCAGTATCTCTGCATATAAGCCAAACTCCCACCCACCAACTTATAGAATGTGATTAACACATGTATTTGCTGACTGATTTCCAGTTTTACATAGACAAAAAAAAAAAAAACCAAGCAAACAACATTTTTGATTATTATAGTGTGACAGTGGAAAAGAAAAGGAAACTTTGAAAGCTGTTCACAAACTAAATCATTAGTTTTTGCAGAACATTTTTGGATGGATGGGCTAATCTTCCTATGCTGCATATCAGTAACTGAAATTACACAGAGGAAAGCAATTACAGTTTTAGAAATATTTTTATTACATCAATATTTAGATTTCAATGATATCTAAACATGTTCTCATGTTTCCATCAGAAAAAACATTTTGCCCACTTTAGTTTCAATTTGTGTCCCCAATAAGCCTGGGACCTTCCATAAATATCCAGTTAATAACTGAGATTAAATGGATAATTTTGCATGATCTGAAGTTGAAAGGCAAATGCAATTCTCATTTTCAGTTTAGTTTAAGTCACATTAGCAGGTACTTTTTAATTATGCTGGAAGAAGGAGCTTATTCCAAAACCAGTGCCCCCATGGAAAGCTATGTTCTTATAATTTGAGCAGGTGAACAGCGTGGAATAATTTTATTGCTCTAACTTTCTTGGAAACACTGGAGATTCTGGAGATTAAGTACGGTTTCTGCTACATTCCATTCCTTTCACTGTGGACAAGTAATTCAATTTCTTTTTGCAGTTTGCCCCATCTAAAGCATCTAAAAGTGTATTAGACTTTCCCATCTTGTCTAGTTGTCTTGGAAACTGTCACAGAAGGGAACTGGCTCTGATTTTCTACATCTATTTTGCTTTTCAGAATTCTCTAGTTTAGATATCAAGTGAATTACTGAACGTTACTACAATATTAAAATAAAATGCTTACTGGCAGGCAAAAACTGAGAGTCTTTTGCAAGTTGGTTGTTAATGAAAAGAACCTCCAGTCCAGAGGAGGAAATAAAGGATCAAAAGAAAACTTGGATGCATTAAGTTAAAAAGTGAGTACACTATTTTGTCAATGGGTATGAATTTGAATGTCTGATTTTGATATTTTAGGGCAGATTTAATTAGTAATGTTAATTAGTTAAATTAATTGAGATTCTCATAGATCAAAATAGGGAAGCTTCACAATCAAATTTTCATTAAAGTGTAAGCTTCTGAAAAGTTCAGTCACAGTCTGGTATTTTTGTTTAGCATATGTGTTTTCTAATTTAAAAAGCACAAATGTTCACTTTCTTAAACAAAGTCTAAAATATGGTCAAAATCCAGATCAACTACTAAATTGTTTACTTCCACGTTCTATGTTTATGATTGCCAAGTGGGGTAGCACAAATTGTAAAATTATGCACAATTTGGCATTTTGCTATCCGTTCTAGTGTCTCCCTCTCTCCACTGTCACCACCAAGTTTGGCAAGCTTACTAGCACAGAAGAATAAATAATTACCCACAATAGGTGTCTTTCATTTAATTATGCTAGATGCTACAGTTAAAAGTAACTTGTAACTAACATCACCAAAACAAATGTTTTGCCAGAAAATATTGCAGGGAAAAAAATCATTGTTTATCCCCTTTTTAAGTGTCAGGCTAGTGAGGACAAAAGAAAATGAGGGCTGGTGATGGAGCTGAATGACACCAGTAAATGTGTTTGCAGTCTCCGCCCAACCTGGACATTTTGGGAAAAGTAACAGATTTATATTATGGCTGCTTTATGAGGAGACAGGGGTATGAATAGGTCTTGAATACTGTCATTGCTCCTGTCAGTAGAGGACTTCAAACTCTTATCACAGTGACATGGCAGTTGTTTTAAGTGGTCACAGCTTCTGCCCTTTTTCTAAAGTCCAGAATTAAACTATTTTTGTTAAATTCCAGCGTGAATTTAGGACCCACTGTGCTCAGTGGGTCACCTCAGTTAAACACTCCAGCTTTTTGTTCTGTAATGAACTCTGACCAGTAACAAGCTAGTGGAGTTACCAATGCGTATATATGGAGTTTGAAAGATGACTGCAGTTTTTAATTTATCAGTCAGAAAGCTCAACATGTTTTCATGAATATGATCATATTTCACACATGTACATTCATGAAAATGAATGCAATTACTAGCACATGAACACATTCCATGTCTGGCTGACTCTTCCCTTAGATGAAAGATAGTATTACCAATTCCAGTATTGCCCATATTCATGGGGAATATTTATGCAAAGATGATCTAAGCACTTCTAGACAAGCACATTTGTATTTCCTCTTCTCAGATGAGGAGGCATGCTCTCCTGTAATGCACAGATATTCTTTTGGAAAGGGCACATAATCAAACCCCTGCAGAATCCCCTTCCTGATGACTGGGGTATGGGTAACCCAGTTCATGACACAGAAGAGCAGAGCATGGAAGTAAGAGCTATGAGAGCAAGTCCTTCAGAGGACTGGAGGTGGAACAAAGAACGAACAAGAGATCAAAGCAGCAGTCTCATATTCCAGGAGAAAACATCTAGATACATAGGAGTATATTTGTTAGTACCAAACTAGTCCAGTAGAATGTAACATCTGAAGTCTGTTACTTAATAAAATCCATTAGGATATTCAGGATAAAAGACTTAGTTTTATCTTATGCTAAATGCTTGAATTTTCTTGTAAAGGTAATAGACATGTAACATCAGCAACCATTTCCCTTTGTTTTAATCAAGACGATCTAATGTCATACTTATATATATTGTCCTTCTATATATTTACACTGTGCTAACATGAGCAGGCACATACAAGTTGTTGAAAGAGAGCAGAATTCAAACACACTCCAAGTATGAAGCATAACTGAGATGTGATCTGATAGTATGGGTAATTGGCTTTAAGACAATTGTGAGGTTTTGTTCACATAAGAGCAGAAAATAAGAAAAGGGGAAAGCTGTGCACCTCTGTTGAAAAATAAGGAGATTTTAAGAGTCCCATCTATTTTTCTATAGTATATTTACAAATTGACTGTCCATGAAATGAAGACACTCAGTAGCCCTGCTCAGTGCCAAGTATTACATCAACAGGCAGTTACCAGTTTTCCCATCTCACAGTTTTATAACACTTTGATTATTAGAGTGATTTATCATTTCCATATGTGTCACTTCTCTTGTAAGGAAAATAATTCATATGTTGGCCAGTTCTGGGGCACAAAGAACTGTGAGACAGAATAGGCGATCATATTCTGCCTACTCAAATTTCCACACTGGCTTTTATTCACTAGTTTTTTGTAACCATGTTACTTGTAATAACTAGTAAAAACATTGATTAGGTATTAACCTGGGCAGTCCACAAACAGACAGTCTTGGCTTGAAAAACTAATATAGAAAAGAAGTCGGAAAAGAAACATGAATATTCTAGTTGCCTTCTTGAGAGTGATACAATAGGCTAGTTGAAGATCTAACAGTAAAAGGTGGTACTCTTGAACCCCAGTTCAAAACCCTGTATCTATCAGACCATAATCACACAATCACAGAATGGTTGAGGTTGGAARAGACCCCAACCCCCCTGCTCAAGCAGGGCCACTTAGAACCAGTTGCCCAGGCATTTGAATATCTCCAAGGAGGGAGATTCCACAACTGCTGTGGGCAGCCTGTGCCAAGTGCTCCATCACTCTCATGGTAAAAAAGTGGTTCCTGATGTTCAGAGGGAACCTCCTGTGTTTCAGTTTGTGCCCGTTGCCTCTTGTCCTGTCACTGGGCAGCACTGAAAAGAGCTTGGCTCTTTACAGAGTCTCCTTTACACCCTCCCCAATATACAAATATATACAAATACAATGTGTATTTGTACACATTGATGAGATCCCCCTGAGCCTTCTCTTCTCCAGGCTGGACGGTCCTAGCTCTCAGCCTTTCCTTATAGGAGGGATGCTCCACTCCCCTAATCATCTTAGTGGCTTTTCACAGGACTCTCTCTAGTATGTCCATGTCTCTATTGTACTGGGGAGCCCAGAACTGGACACAGTACTCCAGGTGTGGCCTCATCAGTACTGAATAAAGGAAAAGGACCACTAGCCTTTTTTGCTGGAAGGGTACATTCTTGGCTCATGTTCAACTTGGTGTCCACCATGACTCCCAGGTCCATTTTCTACAAAGCTGCTTTCTGGCTGGGTGGCCCCCAGCATCTGCTGGTGCATGGCGTTTTTTCTCCCCGGGTGCAGGACTTTGCTTCTCCTTTTTGAACTTCATGAGGTTCCTGTCAGCCCATTTCTCCAGCCTGTCAAGGTCCTTCTGAATGGCAGCACAACCTTCTGGTTTATCAGCCACTCTGCCCAGTTTTGTGTCATTTGTGGACTTGCTGATAGTACACTCTGCCCCATCATTCAGACCATTAAAGAAGAGCTGAACAGGACTGGACCCAGTACTGTCCCCTGGGGTACACCGCTAGCTACTGGCCTCCAGTGAGACTTTGTAATAGTGATCACCACGCTCTGGACCGGATCATTCAGCCAGTTTTCAATCCACCTCACTGTCTGTTCATCCAGCCCATACTTCTATGGGGATCCTCTATGAGGATCTTATGGAAGACAATGTTGAAAGCCTTACTGAAGTCAAGTTAGACAATATCCATTGCTCTCCCCTTGTCTATCAATCAAACCAGTCATTTCATTATAGGAGGTCATCAAGTCGGTTAAACATGATATAAGAATGTTTCTTAATAAGTCCATCACAATTCTCTTTTAGTTTATAGTGCTTAGTTCAAGTCTCAGAAGCTAAAAAAGTTAAAATAAGCATCAAAAAGAATATGCCACATAAGTTTTAAGGATAACAATTAAGCACCACTGCAACATAGAAACAAGAAAAAAACTATCTTTTTTTCTCATTAATTACTGAAAATGAGAGAAAAGGCTTTATTAAGAAAACACCATGACTGGAAACGGATTCTGATGTATGTAAAACAGAGTTTTCAGATTTGTGAGTTCCGTCAGTACATCAGTAACCTCAAGCCATAATATCGCAAATATTCCAAGTATGGGATTTCTTTTATTGTTTTCTTAATTCCCCCCAAATGATTCACCAATTCACCAATCAGTGTTCAACAACAAACGTATTCTTAAGCTTGGATGATACTGCTTGATATGAACGTGCATTATTCTTCTCTGTGCTTTCATGTCTACATTTAAAGCAAACCTCTTTTTTTTTCTAGATACCATTTCAGGCTTGAGCAATCCTTTGATCAATAGTGCTGCCATCTGCAGCACTATAAGTTCAAAGTATAAATTCAGTAATGGAGAAATGAAGTACAGTTGTCCTGGTAAGATTACAGATAATGAGATGGAAATGGAGAAAGGGAGACAGGTGCAAAACAAAACAAAAACCTCACAGCCGTACTTAATGTTTGTGTGCTACACTGTTACTTTCTCTTAGCTACTTATGAAGTATGGCAGGACATCAGTCTAGTAATTAGTTGTTGGTTTTAACTTGTGATGGAGCAATATACGTGACTATCTGATTTCTGTTATCTGAAAAGTTTTACATATGAAGCAGTGAAAGATAGCAGCATTTTGTTTACAGTCATTCTAGTCGGGTGATTTATCTATTGGGTTTTATCACATAGCATGCATGTATTTTTGGAAAATGAGTCAGTCCTTGCAATTGCCCAAAATTCACTCTTTTGTTCATTCAGTTCCTTCTTGTGCACTCTATGTTATCGTAACCCGTGCTTTTTCAGTGTACTCTATGTTCCCTTCGTCATAATCAAATCAGGAAAGTGATGATCAAGATGACTGCTACTTAGGAGAGTTGCTTTCATTTCTCAAAAACTTATAGAAGTAGTAGCTGTAGATGTCAGGCTACAGGTATCAGCACTTACACTATATTTTTATTTTTTTATATTTTAAGTAGTGATAGAATTTTTTTCCATAATTTCCAGACATCTGTTCTGCTTGTCTTCGTTACTGTACTTGACTTTGCAACTGTTTTATATACAGGAAAGAAGCATGGGGAAAACAGAGTTTTACTGAGAGCTTTCAAGAAAGCAGGAAATCATGCCTGTGTCTCCCAGGTCCTAGGCCAAGATCCTAGCAACCTGAGGCACTTTCCCTCCATACTTGTCATTCCCATTTATTTAAAAAAAAAGCAACATTTCTCAAGATTTTGTCTTTATGGTGAGCTTGTTATCTATTCCCAAATAGTGTTATAACAAACACATAGTTAGCGTTACTGTGTATTGGTGTTCATGTTAGACCATCAAAGCAATACTACTCAAGTAACTTTAAAAGAGATGAAGTACACATGGTACAGCCTTTCCCACACTGAGATACTGTCTCAGCCGTTCTCTCCAGTAAAAACCAAGCATTCTTTGCTTGAGACTTCTTTCTATATCCATAAGTAAATCTTTCCAGAGTGGAACACATTTCATTCCCTGAGACAGTGAAGCAATGTTAGTCTTTTCTAACATATTTCAGCTCACCTTGTAATTTAGAGGGTTCATTTCATCTCCTCTAGCCACCATTGAAACCTTTCATTACATGTCTGAGGCTTTTGAGGTCAACAGTATTCCTTTAATTTGCACAGCAGCATTGCTATTAATAGTGATCAATAAAGTCAACAGCAGTAAAAATGTTTTGCACCATTTTGTCAACTCTTAATTTAATCTTTTTTTTCTTTTTCCATTTGAGAAGTCTTTAAAACAGCCACAGCTTATAGCAGACATCTGTTTCTGTTTATCTGCAAATAATGAAAACCTTCTCCAGCCACATCCAGCAAGGGACTTTATAGTGTACTAGGGTTTTTGTATTTTGACCAATTAAGTCACCTCAAATTGCTTTCTTTACCTGAAGCAAGTGCTTCAGGTATTCCCACCAGGTATTTTTAGCGATAATTCCCTTTAAAGAAAGTCTGAAAGAAAAATCAAAACTAGATCGGTAGCAATTGCACAGGAGGATAAAATCAGCTCCAAATGCTATTGAGAACTTCAGAGTGATAAGGGCTAGAGGCAACAAAATGGGAAATTCTCTACTAACAAGCTAAGTCCTACATATGAGGAGGGAATATAAAAAAAATACAAACCTAAGGCATAAACAACCAGCTGCAGCTATTAGATCATAAATTAAAGCTTTTGTTTGTTTGTTTTGTCATTTCATCTCTTTCACACTGAACTCAGCATTATGATTTTTTTCCTAAAATAAGAGCTCACTTTTCTTATTTGTCAGAACTATTATGGCAGCCTTTCTCTTGAGTTTAAATTGGTCAGAGCTGCAGTTCACCAGCTTCCATGGACTCAGATTTGCAATCAAGTTATGGCCGACTTGCTCTATCTGTCTGCATAGATGTTTTTAAGACATAAAATAAGAGAAAGTTCAACCAAATTGTATTATCCTGTGTTTGCCACAGGCTAAAAGGATGCCCACTGTCAGATACTGTGACTTAGTTGACATGTGATAACTTGTGCATTATTCCCACTAAGTTAACAAAAATAAAGTTTCGTCTGATGGGTCTGCATGCTCCTTTAAGTACTTTTAAGTACTTAGACTCCATTTAAAAAAATTTGTTTACAATACCAGCTGAGCCCTTAGCTTCTGGTACTCTTAACATTCAAAAGCTGAAGAAAAAATGTGAACTTTCAAATTTTCATACTGTAAGAGGAAAATCAGGCAGTTTAGAATGGAATATGAAATACTCAGAACACAAAGTGTGGGAATACAAGTTAGCACCTTTCAACTGTGATCACTGAAACGCCTTGTGTGCCTTAAATCTAGAACTGTGTACAAGAGTGGTGGAGGTGTTTGAGATGTTTCTTTGTTCTCAGGAACCTCAGGCTGAAAGTTTGTCTTTCAGAACATAGTCTTTTATTACTGTCTTTCAAAAACGAAAGACAGTCATTCCTGCTTTTTTCAAGGCACCTCAGCAGAGTGTTTCAAGGCATGGTGTGCTGAGGTAGTGGGAGATGCAGATTTAGCAGGTATTTTTCTTATGAATGTTTCTGGCAGAAAGAAAATAATGTTACATAGAATAGTCACAGCCTTCCCAGGTGAATGTCCACAGCAGAAAAACATACAGCCTGGCGGTTAAACTATTCTTGAAAAAGGGAGAGGTGTAGATTTAAAATCCCTCAGGCCAAGGAAGACATTGAATTTAGCTGATGGATACCTTCAGCACCAGTCTTTATCCTCCAGTCCTCTACAGATACTACAATGTTACCACACATAACGTAATATCCTCTGGCTAATGTGGATAATCTAACAAGGCTGGGCTTTTTCCTTGTGCGGTCTAAAACCATACTGAATAAGGCAAAACAGAATCTGTGGGTAGGTAAGATACAGGCACCCTGAGGCCAGTAATTGGACACTCAGATGGTGGAGCACAAAGCTCGTTGTGCTTTGCATAGTTCTCTGTTCTCGTTTCCACCAAACAGTGACCTATTTAAAAAATGAGAAAAGAACATTAGTGCAATACAGTATTTAATATGTTAATCATAAAAGATATTACAAAGGCCTTTCATTAATGTATAAGAGTCACCACCCAGCACTACCCATCTCATGACTAGTTTACAAGCATCTTGTTCCAGAAACACAAGCAACTCTTCCTGTTTTAAATGTCAATCAAGCAATGTTAACATATGGTCTTCTTTCCTACTTAGATAATTCTGCCAACATTACCGTGGACATTACAAACCATTATTTTGGAGATAATTACCCTTTGGTTTTCCTACTCAATTCAAATATCTTCCACAGCATATTCATCTATCCCAGTTTCTGGCACTAGTTTGATTGCATGCATAGCAATCATACAGAACTGTACCAGTTTTTCAGCATGACTAATTATCTCAAGCGGGCAGAGAGAGACAGCCACACCAACAACACGCCCACTATCTTTTTGCATAATGTGTACTTTACACTCACCAATCTGTTCACATATAGGGATATTTTTTTCAGCCATTGTAACCAAGAACTTTAAAGAGATAGCATGTAGAGAAAAAGGCTGGCAGTAAAAAAAAAGCAAGCTGGACAAAACTTCATTCAGCAAAAGCAGTGAGTCCAAATTGTATCTGTTCAGAGCTATTGAAACATTAATCCAGAAAAGGTATAGACACTTTTCATGTTCACACAGTTGTGCATTTCCTGACTGCATCCATTTTAAGAGACACCAACCCACGTACCGCAAAACACTATATTCCATTCCATCTAGTTTAGGATAAACTGGAATTTTCACAGGTAATTTTTATAATATATTAAATATAATATATAATAAATAATATACGATATATAATATACAATATATACTCTATATATGTATAACATATATTTTTATATATAAAATATGTATTTTTTGATAGACTGAATATGCACTAGGACTTCATGAAGCTCATCAGAACACATTCTCTGCCCTGTTGCTGTAATTCAGCACCAAGCTATAGAAATTGCATTCACCAGTTATACACATCCTTCTCTGGAGTAGGAGCTGTGCTAAGACCTGGGGAGATCCATATCACAGAGGAGTTGCTCTGTACAACATGCCAAGGGGGAGGCCAGCATGCACTGATTCCAGCTACTCGTGACCCCTAAAGGACAGTGCTTCTGTGCTGAGTTACAGCATAGGGCTCTCTAAAGAGAAGTCAGAGAGTCACAAATGAGTTCTGAGAATCTCAGAACTTCTTTGAACTTTCCTCTTTAGCTACAACTACTTTTATTTCCTCATTAAAGGAGAGGATCAGAGGGAATCTGTTCAGTGGTATAATTAAATGTATATGGAGTTAATCCGTGTTTAATATGGGCAGCATTTATTCTTCTCATTGTTTTTCCTGGAATAGCAGGAAGATAACTTTACCCACTCATTTACCACACTGCCATTGTGGCCCTTGTTTCATGTTCAGCAAATTCAGTCACAGAATGACAAAATATTCTTTAATTTATCTCAAGATGAGGAATTTGAAATTTTATTTGAAACATTTCCTTCCTTCAGCCAGCCAGCATTGCAGTACGTACATAAGGAATCAGTGATGAAAGAGTAAAAAAAAATAAAGATATACTGCAGTCATCTAATACCTACCGTAGTTGTCTGTCTGTGGTCTGATTAGAGAGGAGAGAGTAAGCTGTGCCCAGGGTGCTAGTGGGAGACATTATAACTCAAGCCCAAGGCAGATCCACTTGTGGGAGTACAGAAATCTGTGCTTCAGCCAGGTGAGGTCAGCTTTCATTTACTGCCTGGTCTGCACTGATGGCAACTGAGGTTACCTTTCTGGATGTGCAGATTGCATGCGACTGGAAAACTGTAAGAGACATATTGTTTGAAAGTCAGAACAGGAAACTTACTGAGAGGGGTGGCTGAGGTCTCTCTATTTAAGTGCCTATTCCCTTCTGAGCTTTTGTGCTGAACAGAGATAACCATCTGTGCTCAATTGCTAGTTAGGGTTTTGTAACATCAGCATCTGCTGATAAAGAAAATAAGGGAATGTGTGCCCGCAATAGCTGAAGCCTCATTTACCACATCAGAATTCACTTTCTAATTGTTCAGTTTTATTTTAGTCAGAGTACAGGTGTTGTCACTCCTTCTGCCATCGGAAATTATTTAGAGTAAGATTCATCCGTAGAATGCTGTAATTGTTAGTTTTTGTGCTTGTTTTTATTTTAAATTTACTCTGGATTTTTATACACAAATAAAAAGTATAAATTTTGTCCTGCATGTCTCAAATAAATTAAAAGAAAAAAAAAAATGTTTTCTAAAGGTTGTTTTTCTGTGTAACCACATGCTCTCAATCTAAAATAATAGATTTTAGATGAGGGAGAGATGAAAGTGAAATCTCCTGGAAGATCACAGAACATATGTCTTTTTTGTGCCAGCTGTAAAGTATTAGCCCAGAATGTCTGCCTGTCTGCTACTGACAATTCTTGACAAATTTTAACGTTGCAGCACGTGAGATATTAAGTCATAAAAAATCAGTCTCACTCAAGATTGGCACATAGCCACACACCTGCATGTGCACGCATACCGTTTTGATATGACGTATCAATTTGATATGAAGTGTTGTATTTCAGACTGTCAAAATCCCTGTTAGGTTTGCAGCATGAACGCAGTGGATGATTTAACGGAGGATGGTGGGATATATTCTCAGTGCCTGAAGTACTGGGAGCTTCCGTATCTTCTATCGAGGGAACTTCTGTGCCACTGGAACTGCAATCAGAGCACTTGCATGGCTGGGGAGAGTCAGCTTGGCTCTTGTGGTCTTGCTAGCTGGGGCTCATATCCAGCCATGCCAGACCAGAGATGGTTACATGAAGAGTGATTCAGTTGTCTCCATATTGTGCTTCCAGAAGCCATAGTAATTGAAACACTATGTGAAAAGACCTAAACTGGCTTCTGTCAGACTTGTTAGCTAGAGCTCCACGTGGCAGGAGAGCATCTGTATTTCTTCAGGATCCAAGTGGTCACCAAAATGTTGTACCCGCACTTGTGCAATGCTGTCTATAAGCACCTGTACCCCAGTGGGCAGTGTACACAGCACAGCAAATCTAAAACTGAATAAACCGTCAATGGATAACTGAGTTTATTTAATGAACATTCTAAAAGGAAATAGAGATAAATTTTACATCATCAAGAAGCTGAAATTCAAGAAGGAGCTGGAATCATAATCTGACTGTCTCTACAGCAAAGTCACTTCCCATCATTTGTATTTGACAAAACAAACATAAACTAAAGAAAAAATTGAATAACTTTGTGCACAGAGACGCAGCTTCAGTAAAAAGACTAGAAACTAGCCCCCCTCCAAAAAACTAGCTTCACTCCGGACCAGCATATTTGGTTGGAATAATATCCAGAAAAATGGGATTTGTTAGTTTGGACTCAAGCAGAGGACAGAACTGAAGTCCAGTGCCTTACAGCATAGAGCTGGATGTTCTGTTTACAGGACTATTAAATCAAAGAGTTAATATGAACACCATATGACTGGACACTAAAGGACAGTGGTTTCAGTGTCCAGCTTGCAGGCAGTGTTCTGGGATGTTTGGGTTTTATAGGTCAGCTCCTGCAGTCATGAGGTAGGGACCTGGCCTCCCCTTCCGAGCACTGCAGAGGAGTACCAGGCTACTTCTGCCTCAGCAAGTAAGCCCTTGTGATGGTGTTGTTTCATTTTGGTCATGGTCCTTTCCTCAGAAGTTGGGAGTCTAAGCTGACAGGTATTGCAACACTCAGCACCCTAGAGGGCCTGAATCCTGCCTTTCTTCAAGGCATACGAGGTTTGAGCCATGTGCAAAAACTTTTCCTTGCAAGTCAATAAAGTAAGTCATGGAACCATAAAGTAAATGGTGTTTTTACTGTTGCTGGAGGCAAGGAGATGGTTTTCTCTCTACCTTAAGCAAAGAACTGTTTATGTTTTGCATCCTTTGGCTAGTACATATCTCCATTGGTTAACTTACACAAAATCTACAACACTTTTATACTTTTCTTTAACCAAAATACCAAAATTTTTATGCCAAATGTGGTAAATTTGTATTGCGGGTATTATGCAAATTTGTTCAAGACAAACTTATCACTGACACATTTATTGTTAAAGTATGAAAATATGACAGTTGTGAAAATAATCATTGAATATGACCTCTAATCAAATTTAATTTTTTAACAGCTTAATCCCCTAAAAAATAATTTAGCTTCAAACATCCATTTGACTACCTGGCAAGGCTCAGGGATGACACCATGTAGTGACACCTGCCAATACGTTCATTCAGTGACTTACACACAGACACAGTCCTAATTCTGACCGTCTGGAAAATTTACATTTTAATTTTACATGTCTTATTACTCTATATCTGCCTCCAAAAAAATTCACAACATTTTGGTATAAACCAATTATTTCCACTAGACAAAACAATAGAAAAATACCAGTCAACTTACCTGGAAAAACAGGAATGAAGCTCCTTAATTATATATAACAGTCATTAAGGTACAGGTCAGGTCAGATTCTAAGCTTAATTTAATTTTGTTTTATATATATATATATATATATATAAAAATAACTCTACAATGAATGAAATACTTAGGGTTTTTTGGTGGGTTAATTTCCCAAATATTTGAAGATGAGACAAAATAGACATGGTAACAATGAAGAAAAAGATAAATGGCAGGTGAAATTCTTTGTTAAGGCATCAGCAAAGGAAGCAACTGGTTTCTAGGAAATTCAGGTAGTAACGTAAAATATAATTTCATGAGAAGGAAGATTAATGTAAACATGAAAAAGACAGGATAATTTAGAACATAACAAGAAAATTCATTTTTTATATGATGGCATGAGTAGAGCCATGTGACACTCACTCATGAAATTGAATATATAAACAAATAATTTGGTCAGTGTTAGAAATGCAAATCTATGGGCACTTTAAGATTTCTGTCCCAAAACAAGAGTTCAAAGAGAAGATCTGAAGTGAAAGAGCTGAATAGATTAGGTAATTGTAGCAGACTTTTCACCTCCAGATCTCTGTTTCAAATTACAACCAAGAAAGTCATTACAATCTGAAGGCTGAAATAAATTTGCTTTTCTTAGACCACTTGTTCCAAGTGAACATTTGTCCACATCACACTTATTATTCTGAACAGAGAGGATCAAACTGGCTTTGTTCCTGGATTACTTTTTAACGGCAAGAAAATGTTTCCTCTAGGACAGGATGTGCTTTACCTCTATGAATAGAACACTTCACTTGAGAGTTATCATTAAATATGATCTTACAAAAAAAAAAATGGAAAAGACTGGAGGGTTGCAATGAAAGTTCAAAAAGAATAGGACTCAATGCAGTTCAGTTTAACACAAGATAAAGATAAGACTTATAGACAGGAATACAATTGGTTTCAGGAGCATCTGTACAAATGGTAGGATTTGGATAGCTGAAAATAAGGACAAAGAAGATCATAGACATCTTGAGGAAATTTTCTACTTTCAAAAATGCCATAGAAAAAGGAACTGCCCATGCAATGATATACAGAAGTATCATTGAATGATATTGCAGAAGTAGTTTGGAACATGATAGTGGTTTCCATCTCTTCCGTATCCTCAGTTTGGTTTTAGCTGGAGGTCAGCAACATTTTAACTCGATGAACTCCCCCCTCCCTGCAATTTAAGGTCAATAAGAAGTGTACCAAAAAGAAATTAAAACAAAATAAAGTGTGGCATTGCTGCTTGCATATGCACAGCCAGTAAAAAAAAAACATTTAAACTGAAGTGTTTCACTCATTACAGCAACAGGTGAAAACTACGTGCAAGCTTCAACATCTTTTTCCTGGTATTCTCATTTTAAACCCACATATTCTTGCAAAAGTTTCATGTTGTAACTTCATATATCATCTTAATCACCAGAAAGGTTTGGTGTTCTGAAAAGACGGCTGTACTCAGACACAGAAGTTATCTGTCTAGCTTTAGTGTAAAGTAACAGTGTTAAAGGAACACATTTAAATTAGAGAAAGTAGAGAGGTAAGTTATGAAATCCAGAAGAACTGAAATGAATGTGAGAGGGTAGTCCTGACACACAAATAGGAATTAGAATAGGAGTTAATCAAACAAAATGGTAAGAGGATCAGACACTTCCCAGTGACACCGGAAGGTCATTAATCAACAATAGAAGGTCTGTCTGCCATATAAAGGCCCAAAATACATAGAATTTTCAAAATATAGTACAAGAATCTTTATATATGGTTATTTACAAGATCACCACAAGAAGTCTTTCCTACACGCACACTGTGTTGCGTGGTAAATCACCCCTAGCTTGTATATCTTTGACAAATATTGTCACAGTACATATGTTTGCTGGCTTAGATCAAATGATCTGCTTATCTCCTGTGATAAACAAATGCTTTCAAGTCCCTTAAACTGGGGCTCTGGTGAAAGCATGCTACTCTTTACATTTCAGGATATACATATTCTTATACCAGCACTGGACTGTCCTTCCTTGTCAGGTCTAAATCTCTACGCAATGGGCAACTGCAGTGCTTTATTCTGAGACTGTGACCTTACACCCATCTCCCCACTATGACTCCTCTCTGAAGTGCAAATGCAACCGTTGCTCCACCGACGCATGGCTGAGATGGTGATGAACACAGCTGAGAGCAACCATAAACAGAACATATAAAGGTAAGGTCAAACATTTTGCTTTCATTTGTGAGGCAGAGACAACTGAACAGTTTTGACTGACTTAACCATACAGAAGAAACCATACCAAGAACAGAATGTCAAACTTCTGTCTGACAAGACCTTCAGCTACAACCTAAGAATAATTAGTGTATATCCCTACATCTGCAGGAATTCAGGATACTTACAAGAATATGCTATCTTCCTTAAAGCAGGGAATAACAAGAATTAGAAACACGTACCCAGCTGCAGGAATGTTACAAGCTCAGTCTTTTATCCAAGGGATCCCAGTGCTGCAGCTGCTCAACTCAGCCACATTTAAAGGACTTGCAACACCACCCACAAACACACATAATCGTAGTAAGGCATGTTGAGGAAATGGAGAAGAGATTCTTGGTCTGGAGAAGAGATTCAACATATACTGAGAATGCTTCAAAATCAAAGAAACAAACTTGTAAGAAGTGTGGTTTACATACATCCTGAGATTAAGATCTCTTGTCTCAGATGAGGAGAAGGGCGGAAAAATTAGAACCCAACACAGGAAAAAAAAAACACTTTAAAGAAATGGGTCTGGGATTGTGGTCCAAGTTTGAAAAAGAGGAACTTAGTGAGAATACAGAAATGTTAATAGTCACCTCTGCTCCCTGGTCTAATAGAGATAACCATTTGTTATGATCAGCTCCATAAAACAGTCTGTAAATAAGAGGTTCTGAGATATAAGGGGCCTCTGGGGGTGTAAAATTTGGGCACAGGCTGTTGAGTTTGTGTCAGCATATGGACATGTACACTTGGCTGAAAATTTGTACTATTGCAAAATATGTTTTCTGAGGATATTTTAGATATCTGAAATGTGTCGGAGGACAGAGTGCAGTGCCCTTCTGTACCATTTACCATAACCTAGAACCTAAATCCCTCCTCAGTTTGGGCTTATGTGCTATTTTAAATTGTCCAGCAGTCCCTGGAAAGGTTGAGACTATTGTTCTACCCATTCCTTGCCATGCAGGTCATTGATAGTTAGCTTAAATGGCTCCTGTACAATGTGCTGGCTTTTGTGATTCCCAGCTCCAGCAATGATGTCTTCCACATATTGCACGTTCCTTGAGGTGCTGCATGTGAGGTTTTCTGGTAGGTCTAGCAGTAAGTGACATGACTTACAGCTGTTCGTGGGTGAGCATCCCAAATTAAAGAAAGCAACAATTATTACCTAAAGGTTTTCTGGATGTCTGATGGGAATATACATCACCACGGAGAAATAAATAAATAAATAAATAAATAAATAAATGTGGAATTACACAATGGAATGACACAATTAGTCCCAATGTCTATCAGAACAGCTTCTAGAAGCTTTGTTTATGGATTAACAGGCTCATAAGGACTTTCTTTATGCATTAGAAATTGCAAAATACTATGTCAATACTATTGATTGATATATACTTCTTCTTGGCAGCTAACTTCACCCACCAAAAAGAAATCTCAAAATACAATGTACAGTTGTTCTCAGATAAAATTTTCTTTTTTTTTTTTTTCTGTCTCTCAGGAAACTGAAGAAATTAAATTTGCTGAATAGATGCTGAGGATTGCTGAGTATTTAAACTTTGGATCTTAATTTCTAAGAATATGAACTGTGATCCTTATTATAGCCCAGTAGAAATGTTGCTTTGGTTACATTTTATGTGCAGTTTCTGGAAACAGACCCTGTTAAGAGCTGTTAGCATTTATACCAGTTAGTAACATACCATGTATTTTTGTCATGTAAATTTTTCCCAGTAAAATTACTATGTAGTAATACTTCCCTTTACAGCAATGCTAAAAACTCCTGCTTATTCTGTTGCCTTTTTTTTTTTAGCTTTTTAAATACATTTGTAGAAGGATTTTGTTTTGTTCCTAGAAACACGAATCTCAGTCCTGACCAAAAAAAAAAAAAAAAAAAAAAGGCAAATAATTCATTATGAATCATAGTTATTATGACTGTCTTTGTCCATATAGTCTTTTGGTAATTAATTTTAATTCCATATTTTCACTAAATTGTAAGAAAATATTTCTCGAATAATTTTATAATCCTTGGCTGTTCCCAAACTGATCAGCTCAAATATTTGGCACGTGATTTTGTATAATAGCTCATTTACATCATGAATTATTGTTCTTATTCCTAAATTTGTGTTCGTAATGTTTTGAACGGGAAACTGCTTAATAACAAAATTAGCATAATCATTTCTATTTAAATGACTTAAATTTTCAGACTTAACTAAAACTTGCACAGCAATAACTATTCATGAGTGACGAGACTAAAATCTACAGGCAAAAAAGGATTCCTTACAACTCCTTATGAATAAAGCTGCATGCTTTTGCCAAAAGTAACCAAAATGTTTCTGGGGGAACTTTGAATTAAGCTTGTCTTTTAACTTATTACTGTAGCTAGGGGAGGAAAGACAACTTTGGGATTGGTAGGGTTTCTGTAAGAATTTACAAACTTTAAATTTACAATAGGACTGGGAAAATATTTTTCCCTGGAAAAACGGTGGAAACTAACAGTTCCTACTTCACTGTAATTTTCTTTGCAAATGTTTAATTTTTATTTGATGAAAAGCCAAAACAGTACAAGAGGGTTTTTGCCAAAGTGCTACATTTTGTTCAAAAAGTTCGATTAAAATTATTTTAGCCAGCAGTAGTAGTACAAATATGCCTAAAGTGAAGGAATGCGTGTAGTTACTATATTACTATAGTACTATCTTACTACTAGAGCTAGTAAAAGATGCATATTTTAGACATTTGATCAGAAAGGTTTAGGCTGGGGTTGATCACATAGTTTAACTCAAAGAAAAACAGCTTCAAACACATTTCAGCATAGGCAGATCTGAGAATTAAGCATGTGCTTACAAGATGTATTAAGTGAGGCTGAGCTTTTTATATGGTGCCTGCCCTAGTTTTCTCCATCTTTTTAATTTCCTCAGAAGTACGGCATGCCCACAAAATATTCTTATAGAACATTGATACATATCATCAGCAACCACAATGTAAAATATACTTGCAAATGAAAATGATGAAAGCAAAATTGTACTTCTCTATATAATTTGCCTTGGGACATGCTTACAGGATTCTGGAGTTCAGACTTTATCACAAAACTTTTCAGTGAGGCTGAGGAACAAGCATTAATATTAAGGGTAGTATTTTCAAGTAGTGCTATTTCACCTCTGCTGTTTTCAGTAATAGACACAGGCCCACCTGAAGAACTGTATTTATGCCCTGAGCACACAGGTGTGTGGACACTGTGATACTGGACGCCACAGTATCTAATCGTTTGACAGACATATAAAGGAGTGAGATCATAAATATCCAGATCCTGAGGTAGGCTATATGCACAGGGAAAGCACACTGACATGTGAGGGTTTTTTATGTGAAAACTTGGGGCTCTAAGGCTGTTATGGTGCCAAAAGGATGATACAGGGTCTTTGTGGATCAAAAAGCCCCCAGTTCCCTTTATGGAGCTTGCCACTCCCAACAACTGTGGCTCTGCAATCAGTTGGAGTCAGGTATATATAGGAGACATGAATATGAAAGCCTTTGGATACAGGCACCTTAGAAAATGCTGAACTATTAAACTATAACAGCTAGTGCCTTCCTCTCATTTTATCTGTAATACCTTTCCTAGTAATCAGTAATGGTTTTTTTTGGGGGGTAGGAAAAACAAACACAAGGTACAGCTATTCAAACATTATATTTTGATGGGAAAAATCACACATAAAGCATATTGGTGTTAAAACTCTTAATGTGAATATTCACCATAATGTAACCTGATAATCTAACTATTGAAACTTGCCTTTTGTTCAGTCTAAAGTCCATATTTGAAATCATGAGAAAGAAAGTGCAAATGATACCAACAAGTACACTACTGCAGTGTAGGGTGTAAATGAATCCCAAACTCATTTTGTCTATAGTGATCTCTTGAGCTAACTTATGGCAAATGTCAACTGCAACTTCATGGTGAAGCACGATTTTGATAGTAGGCAGTATGTTCCACTTTATTCTTCTAAAGACACTGATCTTACATCAATTTTGCTTGTCCACCTAATTAATCAGCACATTTGACACTTTCTTGGCTTTGGTCTAGCAAATAGATGTAAAGACAAAAAAAAAAAATAAATAGAGAAAAAAAAAAAAAAAAATGTAAAAAAAAAAAAAAAAAAAAAAAAAAAAGAAAAAAAAGAAAAAAAAAATCGGTCCCTTTGTGATTTCTCTGGTGTTAAAGGGAAGACATGGATGACAGAGCTGGAACAGAATTGCAACTTCTTCCTCAAAATCCCACAGCAGTCATTATATTTACTACCCTAAAACTGTGAAAAATCCCTGTGAAGACTGTGAAAATGTATTTGCCTCTGCCAGGGATCTTTGTTAAATAATTGTTCTCATTCTGTTCTTTGGCTTTCCACAACTAAAGAACAAGCTATGATCATTGTGCAACAGCTATGATCATTGTGCAACAGCTATGATCATTGTGCAACAGATTTTTTTTTTTTTTTTGGACTGTCTGGAACAGTGAATAATTAAATATTTGTATCAGAGTTATAATTAAAGGTGAGACATGGAGCTATGCCCGCCACAGAATGCTGAAGAGGTTGTATAAATTAAGCAATGTGGACTTCTGAATGGGGGTTTCACTCCTAGACTGGGTATTGTAAGTATTTGGAAATGTACCAGCAAAGATGTTTAGTCTGTGTCTGCTTTGGATGCAAGGCTTAGTCCAAAAGGAATGCTTTGAAACAGCTTTGTGATTGGATGAGGTGGAAAGGAGAACACATAATTAGTGGAACAAACATATAATTTATGGAAGAGAGAGAGAGAACATATCAGGAAACAGCATGTACAAATGATATCTCCAACAGCAAAAGGGATCAGGGAGTGATGAAGTTTCCAAAGTTTCACCAGATATGGTAGCAGGTCAAGTTAATTATTTTTAAACAGTCAGCAAATCTGAATGCTGAAAAAATGAGTAATCTGCACACCTGAGGTTTTAGTTTAGTAGTTCTCAATAACAGACTCAACCTATCTTAATCTCATTTTGTTAGTTAAATGCCTCAGGCTTTCACTTAGTCCAAAATTCCAATTAATCTAAAACACCACAAGATAGCATCAGGGTGGGAAAAGCTTGGCAGGGATCTAGTTTAACATGATATGAGCTGCACACATTAATGAGTCAGTGGCAAACTTACCAGCTAGATAAAACATGTAATACTGACAGGCAGACAAATGGAAAATGAGTTGTGGATCTCCTCCTTAGTACATTATTACAAATTACTGATTTAGCTCAGAAAATGGCCAAAACACTTTGCAAAGCAGAGGCAGACAGTAGCTTTCTTGAGAATCTTATAGACAAAGAGAGATGATAAAAAAAAAACCCAAACATTTGACAGTTGTTTATGCAGATATGGGGTATAGTGTAATTATTGGAAGGAAAATAAAGATAGGAAAGTATTCAGAACAGTTGCCTAAAGAGAGATCTAAAGGCAGAAGGAAGATGGGAGTGGAAGTAGACTGTGCCATGCATAGGGCCCACAGTGAAAGAATATGTGAAAATGAGTGTGAGAGAAGAGGAATAGAGGAGCAATAAATTTTGCAGAACAACCTCAACATGACAGTAAAAAGAATACATTATATACTATTGCAACAAACATATAAAACCTACATAACAAGAACATACTGAAGTCAAAACTTCAATTTAATTATATCTCTCTCTCTCACAACGCACCCCTTGAAACTGTTCTACTTTGAATTGATAGTTTTGGACCAGAGAAACACCTCTGTATTCACAGATTTCTAAACTTCATATATGGAACAAAACCTGTGAGTGCCTTCTTTCCTCTTTCCTCCCTACCCCTCCTCCCTGCACTTCCTAGCTGAGTGGAGGCTGGAGGCCGGGTGGGACTGAGGGGGCCCCTTCAGAAGGAAGGCTGACACAGAGACAGGAAGGCCAGGCCCTGCAGCTTGCGGTCGTGGGCATCCGCAACCAGAGAGAGGAGAGGAAAGCCTCCTCCTGTGCTTCTGGCTTGATTAGAGTAACCACAATGGCTTCTGAAATGGGCAGAAGCCTACTTCCCATAGTTGTCAGTCCTACTTTCTGCAGTCTTTGCCTTCTGGACTCCATTATGGGTCACCATCCTCTTTCAGAGTTTCATACTGCTCCTAGGTACACTTCTGGTGGAGATGCACCAGCTCCTCATACTTGTGGGCTTGCTTATGCTGTGTTCAGAGCCACTTCTGTTGCAGTTGAAGCTGCTTCTCCAGCAGTTTCACGTAACGTAGATCTGGGACAGGATGCTTTCTAACAATTCCTATTTGTTCATTGTTTCGTGGTCCTGTTTGGTGTGCAGGGAAGATGGTAGGTTGCAAGGAGGGCCAGAAGCTCTCCATCCAGTCAGTCTCTGGAGTTAAAGATAGAAAACACAATATTCTCTGAAGACCTGTGGAGGCCACAGAGTAGCATGTCTGTAGCCATCCTCACTCTGAAATCAACACCCACATTTTCCACTGCGAAATAGCATGTCTAGGCTAGAAGTACTCCTTTGCAGATGTTGTCAAAGTAGGACTTCTAGTAAAACAGCTTTGGAGAAAATGTCCCACCAGTAACCTGGAATTCTGTCTAAGCCTTCAAGGAAAGATGGCATCTTGAGGTTATCTCCAGTGACGTGTAACTTTACAACAACCTGCACTTGAGATTTCAGCAAAAGCTGTTTGGCAAGTACAGATAAGCAGGTGAAGGACAGAGGCAGAGTGATCCTGTCAGGGTCTTTGTAACCACCTCTGAGTGGTGATTAAGAATGTTACAGTGCTTAAAGTGCCTTTATAAGGAAGATGAGATGTGTGAGAGCTGCTGCACCATATTCTACTGCCCATCCTGATTGAGACATGACTTTGTCAAGTATGTAACTAGAAATGCTTTGATGTGTGAGAAACATGTAAGTGGAGTTTGGGGATTTTTTTTTACCAATGTAATGCCGGATAAATAGCATTCCTTCTCACTGTAGCTGTTCTGGACAATAGGAAGAATTTTTGGTTCAAGCTTTTACAGCACTGCTTTTACAGCCTTATCATGTAATCTGTTTCCTGTGAGAATAATGGCAGGGGTTTGCTAGGCCCAGTTTTCCTTGGCAGCCATGGCTGCAGCAAAGGTGCGCCACAACTGTATCTACTGGTCTTGGTTGGAGGGAAGTCAAGCAGTGACATAGCCGTTGCTGTGCGGGAGCGTTGCCTGGCTAGAGCTGAGCTATCAGGGAATAGAGCTTGGAGAGCTGCCAGTTAAAGAGCCTTTTCCTCCTGCTGACTGCAGATAGCACTGGCAGGGAGCAGCAGGGCAGGACAACTGCGAGATTAGGGGGCTGGCAAAGGGTGCTGACTCACACAGCCTTATTCTTAAAACATAGCCCTTGTCCTTTCCCAAAAATCCGTCCTCTGGTGGTGAAGCAGGAATCATCACTGCAAGATGCATCACCAGAGATGCACAGGGAGGGGTTCGGATGACTAACCTCCTTGAGCAGGGAGGAGGAGAAACACCTTTCACGGTATTCATCCACATCACCTCCAGGACCACTGCCCAGAATAAATTTTTAACATTGTTGTTATATGTGGAATAAAACTTATTTTCCCACTCCAGATGGTTGAATAGTACTCGGCTCAAGGTTCCAGATACTGGTCAGTGCCACACCCTTGTGGACCTAGCTCATGTTCCTTTGTGGGTTTGGCTATCTCGGCTGACTACATAGCACTGGATTAATTTAAGTAATTCATTTTGAAAAACATTTTTCATATGGTATGTTTCACTTCATCAACTGCAGTAAAATAATCCATTATTTTTTCTCCTATGTACAATGCCACAGGAATGCTCTCCTGCCTAGCTAAACGGTTGCATTTGCATAACTGCAGTTTGTAAATGGGGCCTCTTGAGATTTTAATAACAAGAATATGATCTAGAAGTAGATATCATCACTTTTTTTAGTAAAACCATATTTGGGGTAGTAATTTCAGATGGATTAATTTCTTCTAATAATTGTCACTTAGGTTAAAGTCCTTTTTTTGATATTTCTTTTTTTACTTTCTCATAATTCAACACGCATATAAACAACACTATGCAGCTCTATCACGTCTTTTATGAAAAGTACACTATCATCTGAAATGCTCCACTGATCTAAGATGATCTTCTACTCTTTGTAAATTAAATACAAATTTGAAATTACTTTTATCACATCCCAGAGAGGCAATTGAACTGCCATTAAACTAATTGACTAAGCCTGAAAATCAGGCTTTTAGACAAAAGTCTTCTTTATTTTCACTGAAACTGACAAAAAAAAAAAAAAAAAGAATTTAAGAATTATTTAAGACTTTTATATCATCTTTGCGTTAGGAATAATGTACTGATAATGAAAAACACGTCATATTAGACTATAAAACATAATGGAAATTAATGAGTCAAGAAACATAAAGTAACTAGTATAATCTTTCAAAAGTTTGTAATGAAGTACTGCTTTCTGCTGGATTTTCTTTGCCAGAACTTGGTTACTTCCACAATGCTTTATTTTAACTGCAAGAGTAAAATGCAACATTTCTCAGGGGAAACTCTAGCCTGATCTAGGAAATGGTCAGAGGACTGATTTTTTTAAAAATTATTATTATTAATACATACATAGATCAATAAAGCTTCAGGATCCGGTTGCTTTTAACTTCATCCAGGCTACTTCAGTCACCCAGAAGACGAAAGGAGCAGCAAGAGAGGACGAGCTTAGCAAGTGGAACTTCCACTTTCTTGCACACAGCTGGTAGCGTTTTTTCAAGTTAGAATTTTCCACAAACAGTAAAATTCTGTATCTACTATGTCCATGTGCCAGGCCCAAACCTGCTGCAAATTTCTAGCAAAAACTGTGAACATGAATGCTGTTAATGATGCCACCATTATTTTTGTGACTTTCTATGTCATACTCACATCAATTAACATTCTTTCCATCAAGATACTCTTAATTTCCTAAAGCATTTTTGGAAACACATCTGTTTTCACTTATACAGCAACTTACTCATGCCTTATAAAGTGGAAGAAGAAAGGATTCATAATGAGAGTTAGATGGATGGTTACTTAGAAACACCACCACACTTTTTCAGATGAGGCTATGTCTTTTTCTTTGTATGATGGTAGAAAATTATTTCAATTGGCTGAAAGTTTCCATTCTTTTCACTGAAGAAAGGAACCAAAGTGATTTTCAGGGTGCACATTTACTGCTGCATTTATCTGTGCAGTACATTAGTCTTAGGTTAGCTAGTCATTTCGACTAGCAATATTACAGAGTTGTATTTGTCCCTTAGCACAGACATGCAAGTCCACTGTGGTGTGCACAGCTTCRTGAATTTGACACTTAGTCTTCTGGGAGAATATCTTAAAATTCCTAACACCTCACTAACCAAAATGTTCTGAGAGCTGGTTCACAAAGACATTGAGAGGTAGCAGGTTTGTTCTTCCCAGACTCATAAATGATTTTGGATCGTTGCTGCTTATATCTCAGGCACTCCTAGCTCTACATATGTAGAGAAAAAGCTTGGATCCTCTGGAGAATTGCTCTTTGAGTCTGATTTGTATATGGAGTAGGTGTGTTAATTGATTAAAGGCTAATCTCTATAAACACTAAGGGCTAGAGGAACATGGATGGGCAGAAGAACCACAGAAATGTCAACCAAACTAGAGATTTATTAAATGATGCCAAATGGGGTTTACCAACAGCAGATAGCAGTAAGTATGTCTGAAACAGAAGTCAGCTCTTGGAGAACAGGTTTTCTAGCCTGAAGGAAGGTCATCAGCAGCATAACAGCTACCAGTGGCCTTCTGTTTGCCCACCTAAAACTAGCAAGTGAATGAAAACATTAACCAAATCACTGAAGGCTGATCATATAATGCTTAGAAACAATATAAGTAAGCTAAAGACTTTCTTTTTCCATTATGGTTCATCCACTTGAAAGACAGAGATGGTGCAACTATGGTATATGCTTTATATATTATTAAAGAAAAAAAGACTATAATTCACTTCGTATTCTGCTACAAGATTAAGGCCACAGTTTATGTGCTGGTTTTGGCTGGGATAGAGTTAATTTTCTTCATAGTAGCTAGTATGGGGCTATGTTTTGGATTTGTGCTGAAAATAGTGATGATAATACAGGGATGTTTTTGTTATTGCTGAGCAGTGCTTACACAGAGTCAAGGCCTTTTCTGCTTCTCACCCCACCCCACCAGCGAGTAGGCTGGGGGTGCACAAGAAGGTGGGAGGGGACACAGCTGGGACAGCTGACCCCAGCTGACCAGAGGGATATTCCATACCATATGACATCATGCTCAGCATATAAAGCTGGGGGAAGAAGAAGGAAGGGGGGGACATTTGGAGTGATGGCGTTTGTCTTCCCAAGTCACCGTTCCGCATGATGGAGCCCTGCTTTCCTGGAGATGGCTGAACACCTGCCTGCCAGTGGGAAGTAGTGAATGAATTCCTTGTTTTGCTTTGCTTGCATGCACGGCTTTTGCTTTGCCTATTAAACTGTCTTTACCTCAACCCACGAGTTTTCTCACTTTTACTGTTCTGATTCTTTCCCCCATCCCACCGGGGGGGAGTGAGCGAATGGCTGTGTGGTGCTGAGTTGCCACTGGGGTTAAACTACTACAGTTTAATACATTGATTAATTTTGTATAATACTCTCCTGTGTATCATCTTCCAATCAAATTTTCTAGTAAAGTATATCCAGATCAAAGAGAAGTATGTTTCAAAAGATACATTCTTAACAAAAACCTAGGCAGAAATACAGTTACAATAAAAACACCTACAAATGTTGTTAGACATAGTTTCAACGCCATTTTAGTCAAGGCAAGTCCTGAAGTACTAATCTACCTGCAGTGTAAGAAAGGAAATTTTCATTTTCCAGGGCATGAAGAAGATGCATCAGGTAGTGTGAAAAGCTGGTTAGACTAGGACTAAAGGAAGATGAGTCATGTCAAGAGAGGATGTCTTCTGTGTTTACATTCTTGCCTCACAGTGACTTGGCTGAGAAACAAGGGCATGTCAGGCTGGGAAAGGGAAAAGTAACATGTTCAATTGCGGCATACACATCTTTTAGTGGTAGCAACCACTGGGAGCTTCCTTCGCTGAGGAACCTCCTGAGCAACCACACTGCCCTGTCCTGTGAACGGCCCCTGCTGCCAGGAGTGACCGGTGGCCAGAACATGGTGGTTCTGGACCAGTGGAAATCACACTGAAGAAGCTTCTGGAAAGAAGCATAAGTAGCCACACTTTCACTGCCTCTACAGACTCCCTGGATGATTAGGGATGGAGCTCACAATTCAGGACTGTTCTTTATGCCTTGAAATCCCAACAAGAGAATGTTGTGTTAGGTACCACACTTGCCTAGCTGTCCATATGAGTCTGGTGTACAGATAGGGATGGGGTACAGCCAATACACAAAGCAAATCTGTAAGAACAAGATCTGGCAGCGTTCCCTTCTGATACTCTTTTTTTACGCTCAGGACTGACATTATAACCCCTGTCCTTACAGCCAGGACCCTTGATGTCAAAGAAAGGGACTGAAGTTTGAAAAAAATAAATAATTTAAAAAAAAAAAAAAAAATCTTAGAATTCTGGTTAAAATCTCTGCTACCCAGGAATTTCCAAATTAGACTGTCTCTAAAGCCAAGGCTAGCTCATAGTCTTCTGTTTCACTTTCACATTGAGAAAGCTCCTTGGTTTTTGTTGTGTTCTGGAGGGGAGTAATGGCCTTTCTAAGCTTCACTGGAGATAGGAATTGCAGACAAAGCTAGACCTCTTTCCACAAGGATTAAAAGTAAAGTTTTTGTCCTAAAATCAGTGATGCAAGGTTGAAAGTCTAGTATGGCTTGCAAACAAATGGCAAGTCCTGGGGGTTTCAAAATGTATTTTTAGAAGAAACATATGCTAATCAAGATATGCCCCACATAGTTGAAACAGCATGATTCACAAGGGAACTTCATTAGCCCCAGAGCTGAGTAATATTACAACTCCTGGGAGATCCAAGAAAATAGGTGATTTTTTTTTTTTTTTTTAAATTGCATTCTCCTAGTTAATCCCCATGGGCTTCCAAGAATTTTTTTGGTTCTGTTCTTTTCCATTACTACTTTGCTGTCACACGGAAGATAGACTGCCACCTAGGAAAAGAGCAGCAGTACTCTCTATTCTGCCTAGAATGGACAGGCAGATCATTAATGCTGTACAACAGCAGACTGAGTATGTCTTGTCTTGCAAAACAGACAGGCAGGCAATTCATCGTCCAAAGGGGACTAGACAGGTAGGTCATGAAATGCATCTAAACCATCAACACAGCAGATTTACTGGAATAAAATTAGTTGTTAGTTTGTAGGTAATTTGGAATATCACACCTTGATAAAATAATGCCTGCCATCTCTGAACAATGATAAATAACTTAAAAAAGTGAAAAAAGTAGAATATTAAGATTAATTTTGTTCAGACTCCATTTTTAAAAGAGCAATGATTGATAATTTATGTAATGCAACAGCTATTGTATTCCTGTTGACACATGATAACGGTTATGACTGACAATTTTAAGTATATTTTTTGCTTTTTTTTTCCGTATAAGAGGGTATTTTTAGAAAATGGAAATGCAATAGAAGGGAACAACAGCCAGAAAAATTTTAGCATTGTGCCAGACTTTGTACAGCCTGTGAGTTTGGTCTTGAACAGAGAAGCCAAGGGGCAAAGGAACTSCTGTCAACTTGCAGGCTTCATTTAAATCCTAAATCAGCCTCTGTGACAGGAACAAATTCTGAGATACCAGAGCAAATTCACTCTTGGCAAAGTTTCAGAGAACAGCCTCAGGGCACCAGTGATGATTCATTCCTGCACCTGAACTGTGAGTAAGGACACATGAAAGCTGTTCAGGAACGGCTGGGAGTAGGACGAAGTCACCGTGTCTTCACTGTCAGGTCTGAAGTCAAACTGACTGACTGTCCATAATCCATTTACCTTCCAGAGCTCACTAAGGTCAAACTGGAGAATATTTACAACTCCTACCTTTCTCAAGCACACCCCTGTGCCGTAGSAGAAAGGATTTGATCTGAAGGCTCTTGCTGGGGTGGAAGGCTGGTGGAACTTGTCCCCAGCTGCTTGTTGGGCTTTGGGCCAGAATCACCCAGTGCAGGAATGCTACAACTGAAGCCAGTCTGGCTTCTGGCAGCAAGAAATTATCATGTGTCCACAGACCATTAGTCTCATTAATGCAATTCTCCTTAGCACTAACTGAAGAATTCCTCTATTCTTAGACAGTAAGGTAGCTTTTCTGTGTGTCTATTAGGGAATTAGCAAGGCCTTTCCCTTTAAAATCATTAGTAAGACCTACCCGAAGTATTTTAGTTTCCACATGGCTGCGTCTTCAAATGTATGTGGGCATTTTTCCATTAAAATAGTTTGCAACTGGAACCCAAACTGAAACCTATTTGCTAATGCTAGGCACTTTTTTTCTTTGATTATGCTCCAGATGCTCTGTGCTTTGTGTCTTTCAAACTAAATCCAATCTAGATTATAACTTGTATTTAGAGGTGGACAGCCAAGCTACTTCTTTTTTTCTTTTTTTTTGGCAATCAAAAGATTGCAGAATAAAACTTATCTTGTTTATTTTGCTTACTGAGTTTAAAAAATGATAGTTTATGCTTTCCRTTGCTGTTCATGTTATGTTGCAGTATTACACATATGTTGTCTTGTTCAGTGACTCCAAACAATTTCTCACCAACAACTATATTGACTATTATGCCATTTCATCAGGCTTTGACATGTCTAGTTCCTACTAGTTTTCATCTTTGACTGTGTTGTCAGCTCCTCTGTACCACTTCTTAGTGGTGTGGACTTCAAAAGGAGTGTTTCAGTAGTAACTATTAAAAATAAATATTACATGTTAGACCCAAAATTAAATGGACTTTGCAACAGTAAAATGTTACAAATACACTAGATGTTCTCTACCCTTTGTCCCGCTTCTTTCATTTGGAAATATTTTTGATACAGCACATTACTAATAAAATATCTCTTGAAAGTATTTTTCATTACATTTTCCCATTCAAAATCATTTTAGGTTACATTGATAACAAAGGAGAATGACAAAATCATTCCACTTGCACACTTACTAAAAATGTAGGACCAAGAAAGGACGCTTTCTACTTCATATTGCATTGAAACTTGAGAAAGAACTTTTAAGGAAAACAATAAAACTTGTTGGTAAAATGCAACCACATTGCAATGTGTTAGAGCTCTATGGTTTGGAGAATCTTACCCAAGAATTTGGGTGTATAGAAGAGCTGGAGTTTGTAATAGGAAAATATCTTAAAACCCAAATACTTCTCAAAATGAAATTAATTAAAACATGAGCTAGTCTACTGAGTATAATTTCTAACCGTTCGTGTTTGTAGAGATTGAAATAATTGTAAAACAGGGCAGAAATCACCAACTTTGTTGATTTCTTTTGTTTGAACAATATACTTTTCTAACAGTACTATTTTCCTTATCGCTGTGTGTTTGAAGATTTGTTTGGAAGATTTTGGATTACAATACTGTTGAAAAGTTAGCCCCATGAGCTGCAGATAACAGCAACTGCTGCTCTGTTTACATGTACATTGAAATAAAGGATGGAGTTTCCTGTTGTAGATTATGTAAAATCCAGTCATTGTTAATCAAAGGAAGCTTCTTTCCCCAGTATCTCAGTTGAGATCTGATCAAAATATTTCAGAGTCACTAAGGTTGGACGCAGTTTTACTGACAGTCATTTTTGGCAGATTTCCTCAGTGGCTCCTGGGATTGTTAGTCTTCAAGACACAGTGTCTGCAAAGGCTGCAGAGCTAACAGCTCGCCTGGCACCTCGCAACTCCCTGGCTTTGTGTGGCTTCTCTGAGCCCTGTCAGCCAACAGCTCTCACAAGAGGAAAGCCAGAGAGCACCAAGGTGCCTGCCCCTGGGCCACTCTGTCCTGTGGAAATGGCCACATGTGCCAGCTCCTCATTAAAAAAAAAAACAACACAAAAMCCCCCAAAAAAACCCAACCCAAAACAAAACAAAAATTGCTATATTTATACTACCTTTTCTAGATGATGAAGTATTGGCTGGTTTTTTCTCCATATTTGTACAGACAATTAGCATATTGCAACCCAGCATTAGGAAACTGCATGTGCTACTTCTCACTCGTTTATACAAGAATGTCACAGGAAAGGTGAAACACTGTCAGAGTGGTCTGAATATAATCCACTAACTTTCCAGGAATTCTTCCATTTAACACAGCTGAAAACACAATTTAAAAAAGGATTTTTCCCTTTCTGTTTTAGTTACTGCAATCAGAACTTAAATTTGTGATAATGATAACTCACAAAAAAAAAAAAAAAAAGATCACATGGCACTGTTTTTAAGTTGATATTGTATACTTTAGGGTACCACAAAACTTCTATGACTCTCAAATAAGAAATACTGTATACAGTATAAATATCCATATCAAACCCTACCGTCAAACAATGATGTTTAACATCACTTTAACCCTACGGTTAAATAATGAACTGTAAGGGGAATTTTAAGAGAGAGAGAGAGAGATCAAGAAAAATAACTGTTAGACTGTGAATTCACTTGGCCAATGATTGAAACAGCTATTGAACCATTTAAATGCATATTGCCATTTTCAGTATTATTTTAAATGACTTAGCTAAAATTAATTTCATCTGCAAGTTCATTTTTACCTTATTACAGATTTCTTTCTACTTCAGCTTTTTCTTCTTTTTGCAGTTCTCTCTTTTCTGTTAGTATATTTACATTCATGACATTTTCATTTAATATATTCCTCTCCCTTTCAACTCTTTCAACTTCAGACATCACACTGTAACAGCAGAATATAACACCCAGGACTGGTGAAATGCTATGTATATTGACATGCAATAAATAACTTGATTCAAACTAGCAGAGCTTTATTGCCAACTTTTTTTTTTAATTAAACAAGAGGATCAGAAGTTTTTTTTTTTTTTTTTCTGGCATCCCAATGACTTATGGAACTCTATGGCTTATAGAACATTTTAAAAAAACAGGCCTACCAGGTAAATGAGCTGAATAAAGGCTACAATAAACAGCAGTACAAGGGCTCCACAGATAGAAAAGAACTCAGTCTCTGAGGACAGAATACATCTGTAAACTCTTCACCTTTTCTTACTGAAGAATTTTAAACTTTCTTCTTTTTTCCTTGCCTTGGTTTTCTGCCCATGGTACCTTTTCAACTCTTACAATATTTCTGGTTTTGTTATATATTTATTTTTCAGTTTCTATTTCCTTTTATTCCTGAGAGATAACCAAGATCAAACAAGGTCCAAAAAGAATTTTGCATCCCTCTCTATATGGTACATTTTCAGAGTTATATCATTAAAGTGGCTTCCCAATTTACAAATTTAAAGTTAAAAATTATTTTTAAAGCTCAGATAACTGATGGAAGCATTTTGGGGTTTGGGTTTTTTGGTGGTGTTTTTTTTTTTCCCCACCAGAAAGCATCTCTAATAAGGAAAATGCTCAAACATATACTAAAATCTAAATGTGGATCAACTTCCCATAGAGAAAAAAGCAAAATTATGCAGATATTTGTGTTTTTACTAGAATGACAATTACTTTAATATTTTCAGCACTCATCTTTGCATACACTAGTGATATCCCCCTAAAACTTGGAGCTTCCAAAGGACGTGATCACTCTCAGCCTGCTTTTCATAGGTCTGCATGTACCTTATTACATATAGAGGGCTATCAATTAGAAAAACTGCTTGGAAATGTAGGGGATCTGTCTTACGATCCTGTAGGTCTTGCTTCTTGGAGGTACTTGAACATGTATTGAAACTGAAGGCCATTGGCTATGTAAACACCTAGTAGTTAGCCTAAACAGTATTTCAGGATCTAACTTCCATCAGTTTAAGTCCCTAAATACCTTTCAGGATCTAGGCTATAAACACTTGAAAATTTTTTTTTGTTTCACTACTGTCTTAAAAGTCTCAGTTGCATGACTTTACTGTGAGATGTAAATTCCCTCAAGTTTCCTGTCCTCGCAAGCAATTTTTAATAGGCTTTGCTGTGTGTAGTAATTTACTAGAGGATTTATATTAGTTTCTACCTTTTAAAAATTCTATATGTGCCATGCTCGGCCTGCTTCTGCTTCTAGAGAAGGGAATTTCAGAACCCTAGTTGGCTTCATTAGATGCTAGAGCAGTCCTGTAGTAACGTTTATGCGTAACAGGCCAAAAGGAAAATGCCTCTGCAGTATCTATGACAGATCATGTATTCTCTGCCTAATGGCACTGCAATAAATGTCCTGCAAATTAGCAGGACACTAGCATGTGAGATACATTCCTATATGTTTGCATGTATTTATGTTACTGTGTTTTGATATTAGTGATGTTTCCTCATTGCTGTGTTGTATAACTGTATAATATTGTATGATATGACATAATTAAGGATGTCCCACTTACAATTGCCATGAGAATTAATTGTTCAGCTTTATCTGTTACTTGGACAGGCTTTCCATAAAAGATGTAAGAAGCATTTACGTTTCCCCTATATGTTATACTGCAGTGAAGAGCAATATCTGTTTCCATTATGAATCACTTACTTAATCAGAAGGCAATGTTAGCCCTGCAACATAAAAGCGTAAGAAAAATAGGCCTCTTGTTATGCAGGAAAAGATACATGCAAAATCATAGCAATACGAGAAGATTATGATGGCTGGGAAAAAGCTTCAGGGCAAAAGAAATGGGTGGAGAGAGAGGGAGGATCAGCTTATAGAAATGAACTGGCATGGCTCTAGGTTTTCTTTGAACCATTCCATTGAATTCTATCACAGAAGCAAATGATGACTGAAAAATCTTCCCAAAAAACCTACTGCTGTCTAAACAGTGGTAGCACTGTTGGGTACAATGTTGAAAGTGAGCACTTTTGAATTTCAATAGGGCCTTTCCAAATAGGAGAATAACAGCCCTGTACATTGTGTAACTTTGGACCAGACACCTTATGAGGGGAGCTACTTACACAGCTAGGAAAATAATCTGAAGCCTATTACAGAACAAGAGAGCAACTGTTTGTGGAAATATGAAAGTACTGGCAATGAAAAAAACAGAACAGAGAAAACAGTCCATTAAAAAACCAACAAGGAAATTTACATATATTAAAAAAAAATGAACATGTCAGAAATCAGCTGGTCAGTTTATAGAAGGTAGGTAGTAATTCAATTTGTACCCTGAATACCTGAGAAACTGGAACGAGAAAATTAACAATTTGTCTAATACAATTAGGTCAACTTAACCTGGAAACAATTTCATTTGGCAGAAAGAAAAGAACCAATATTGTATTGAGGAGGGCTCTGGAGAGGATTGTGTTCTGATTAATGAGAAACTGAGACACTACAACAAGCAGCAAAGGCTTTGGACCCTGTTCTGATTTTAATTACACCAATATGAGTAAGACTAACCTTGCTAATGAGTTTTCCAGTGCAAAAGTCAGATCACAAACAAGTCATTCAAACTTCAAGACCTACCTGGAAGAGGTCAGCAGTGAGTAGTAAAGAAAATTACTTATAAATTATGATACTCAGAAGAGTCACTATGGAATTTGGAATAAAAAATAAAGACAGTTTGTTATTCCCAAAGAGCATCAGAGAAACTGAATTTCCTATCAGGGGAAAAAAAAAAAGTTGTTAGATACTATTTATACTGTTTCCATGCCCACATAATTTATTTCTTGTTATGACCTTGATTATGGCATGTTAACTTACATAGATCAAAAAATGATATCTGAGGTAAACGTGACAGAAGCAAAATGAAGAGGGTTTTGTATTTTTTTTTTAATTGGAAAGTTCCAAAACAGCCTAAAGTGATGTCACTCACAGGATGATTTTCTAGGTAATACATCACAAACTCCATAGATAGCACAGCTGGAGATCTCATCACTGTATTAAAAAGGGGGAAATTTTGACTATTATTGTCCATAGCCTCTGAGTTACAGTTTAGGAAATAGGATGTGTACAGAGGATTGTAGGGTTTGAGGGGTTTCTCCTCAAAAGGAGACTCTGCATCTACATAATCCATGAGACCCACACAGCTCTGCCTTCATTTTTTTGAACTCTGAACAGACTGTGTGTCACAACCTTACAACATGTTGCCACTGCCTTTTTTTTTCCAGCCTCATCAATTATTTTCTTCACATTTGTTTTTTCTGTGAGGTCTTGCATCCTGGCCATATTGCCAAAGGCTACTAGACTGTAACCTGCCCTGTATGAGAATTTCAAAAGCATTGTACTCCATAGGAAAAGCATGAAAGAGTCCTTCATGTTCTTTGGAATACCAAATGAAAACAAAGGCAAAAGATCATGTTCCTCTCTCCCATGCTACTTTGAACACATGCTCAAAATGCTTACAAACCGAAATGCTGCTACCCAATACAGCCACAACAAAGAACAGTACTTTTTAAAGTGTAGTGGAAAGGCATTTAGAGTGTTATATGCAGAAACATCAGTTTATCAATTTTCTTCATTTTCCATGGGTTTGGAAGTCCAGCACATGTGACCATATTATTCAATGAGAAATTTCAAAGAGAAATTTCACAGGTTTCATTGGATACATTCATAAAATGGAAGTGAAAGTAGTAAATGCAAATAATATATTCATGTTCATAGTAACTAGAGGTACATTCTCATTTTTAATTGCTGTCCAATCCACAAAAGCACTTTAAGCATGTACTTACTTGCTTACTGTATTACAAAGTTTTAACATTAATGGTCCCATTGGGACTTTTACCATTGACTTCAAAGGGAACCAGATTAGGATTTATACAGATTTGGCTAATAGCACTGCTTATTATTAAAGACCTTTTTTTATGTTGCATAAAACTTTGCCAGACTTTAACCATTTAGGCTGGAATTCCACATGCTTCATAGCTGCCTCAGGCTGAATTCTTCTGGAAAACTCCAAACAAAACAATTCAGCTCTTTTCAAGAGCTAGGACTGACTAGGCAAGAAGACTGGGACAGGGAAACCAGGGACTGGGAATGTCTGGAAGAGGAAACTTGGACTGGCAGTGGCAGCAGTAATCTAGGACTACAAGGAAAAACTAAGAGAGAGAATCAAGAGATACATGTTAGAAAAGGACAAGCCTGAGGAGCTGGGAATAAAATATTATGGATAGGACAGTATGACTGGTACAGGAGTGGGAAAGATGCAGAACTGGGAAACAAGCATTAGGTTGGAGAAGCTGGAACACGAGGATGGGCTATAATGCTGGAACAGCCTGTGCTGTTGCAGCACCATCTTCTCTGGAGCTTGGAGCAGAGCCCTGAGCTCCGTAATGTCATCGTTCATTCCTCCTGTGGGCAAATAGCCATAAAAGCCACTACCAAAATTGCTCATTCTCCTCTACAGCTTGTCCATGCAGAGGATAAAAATCTGTCAATTATTCCTTTGACTTCATTAGCTTCGATAAGCCTAAATCCTATCTTTTATCCCATTGGTTTAAATGAGGGATATAAATATTCCAACTTCAATGATCCATACCGGTGTCAATATGAAACCACATCACAGAACTTCATTTTTCCCCATTTCTTCTTCAAAAAATTTTCACCTGCCTCCTGACTTCCCTGAAAAAAGAGCATTATTTCACCTGTGAAATATCAGATTTAGGGTCAGATCTAGGAAATTGTCCCCTTGTGACCATGCGATTCCTGCTGCTAACTAAACTTTTTCTGGTGAGGAACAGGAATTATATATTAAAGAGAGACCAACAATAAAACAAACAAAAAAGACCATTTAAGAACCAAACAGGAAACCTCAGGAAAATAACAGAGAACTGAAATTTTGGATTGTAACCCAGATTATTCCTAGAAGTTCCTACATGACTGTGAAGAAAAGTGTGTGTCTGATTTATTTGCTTCCAACTTGCATATTATCTTCCCTATCATAGAGTGAGAGGGTCAGGTCAACTCTTCAGGAAGATAAGACTTGCTCCTTAGATCATGGACAAGGAGAAAAGTTTCCCAGAGGCTGCAGAGAAGAGCAGAACAAGTCAGAAGGGGAACGACAGCAAGAAACTGGGAGCACAAACCACTGTGAAGATCGGGGAATGGACAGACATGCCTATAAGACAATTGAAAGAGAGAATACCTAGGGACCAGCAGGGACTGTGTCATTTGTTGCACGATTGACTGACAGCAAGCCAGGACCTGTCTTCAGGGACACAGTGGACAAAGCAAGTGTGGCTTTTTTATTTCTATTATGTTTCTATTTCTATTTTATTTTTTAAAAAATATGCATTGTAATATCTAATCCTAAAATACCTAGACATTTGATGGGGTTGCTTTAAGTTTTTGATTTGGTTAGATTTTTTTTTTTTTTACTTTAAAAACCTTGGGGAGCTTACCGTAAGCAAAAGGTCTAAGCAGCTGGCTGAAAGATCAGCAAATCTGGGGTTCTGACATGATGATGAAACAGACGTTTCAAGGACAACTACTGATTTTGCATTCCTTGACTCCTAAACAGATAGATTCCATAGGAAGAAGACTGATAGGTCTACTCTCTCCCTGACAAACARTACCATACCACCTAGTCCCTAGTCCTTGTGCTATGCATCACATGCTGTGGTTGCAGTGCTGTAGCTGCATTGCTCTTCTCCCGCTCCAGCTGGACTACTTTTTCCACTGAGAACCCAATGTCTAGTTGAGGGGCATCCTGAAGACTCAATGAAATGTAAATGAAATCAATGGAAGCCAGGACTTTGAACTCATACCTTTCATTGAGGGCTGTACATTAATGCTATGAGTCAAGTGCTAAAGAACTCTTGTTAAACACACAGTATTAATGGAATGTTTGACCTTAAGCTTTTTCTGCTTCAGCTTCCCCTCTTCTGAGGGTGGCTTATAACAAGAAATTTGTGAATCTTTGTGAATCTTTTGTGTCTTTGATTCCATGAATTCTTCTCACAGTGAAATCCAGGAGGGAATTAATAAGTCTTTTTAATGTCTGAATAGTGTGCAATGCATAGAGCGGAAGGCCACACAGGGAACAAGGAGAGCATAATACCTGAAACAGTGGTCCATTATATAATAAGAACTTTTCCTGCACTGCATAAAGGAGTGCACTGCTGAAAAATATTATAAGTTAATGTGATTGGTGCCTGCATATTATAATGCATGAAGTCAAAGGAAGTGAATTCATTTTGTGAAAGGAAACTAACTCTGACATTTGAGTACTTGATACTGCAGTTAAATTATATGTTTTTAAAGTAGTTTTCTTGGATAGTATATTTTATAATAAAAGCTATGCCTCTGTAATCTGCATGCAGAAATAACACAAATGTGAAGAAAAAAAAAAAGGAGGCTATTTAAATACCCCAAATGTTAATGATTTAAGAACTATTTCCATTATACAAAAGGAAATGTCACTTTTAAAATYACAAATCTTTTTCCATATAAAGCACTTGCATGTTGACAGAGGGAAAAGGCAACACTGTATTTATTTTGTTTTTCATATAAATGCTATAAATTATCATTTAATGCAAGTTTGTTGCTAAAAATGCATAAAATAATTTTACTTTAAAAAAAAAGAAACTTCTATGTTTGAAATCCTGGGTTTCTTTACAGACATCTTTTATGTTATATAATCCTGCAAATCCCAGAAAAGCTATTGTTGTTCTGTTTACTGTTAACTGTGTCTCTGGATTAGAAGGCAATAGTCTTCCAGAAAGAAGGAAGAGTTAAAAACCTCTGGTCCCAGCAATAACTATTACTGTGGATCTTTTCATTCTCCTAAATGGAAACTGGTAGAAAATAACGGACAGAGGACTATTCTAGGACTCACTGATTTCTTTAAAAATCCCAACTTTACCACTACCTGACTGTCTAAGTGATCTTGGCCAACTCAATTTTCTTCTTCTGCCTTGATTTACCTTGGAAATAGTAATACTAGCATACTTCATAAGGTGTTGTAAGACCTTAAGATGAAAAGCATTAGAAGCATTAGAGCTATGCTTTCCTAAAAGCTGTTACTGAAATGGTCAGATGTAATGAAATTACTGCTGCATGTTATATTAAAATTCTGGCATTCTGATTTTTACCTTTTTTTTCTCATTCCTCCTTCCCAACATACACCTACACGTAATTTTTGCACGTCTGAAAACATGCTCATGAATCCATCCCCACACTCCTGTGGGTCAAATGGCCCCCAGTACATATCTACAAAAGAGCTCAGCTCTCTTAGCAGGCTCTTGAACAATGTGGCTTTTCTGTTCAGATAGTATATGAGAAGGAAAGTTTTCAAAACATATCCCCTAGAGTCACTGCTTAATAGAGGCAAGTCATGGTCACAAGTGGCAATGACTCTAACATTAGTTGCTTTGCCTCTTGCTTTTGCTTTGAAAATGTTTCTAGATGTGATCCTATGGTGATAAGAAAAGCCATGAGATTCTATTATATAGAATAGAAGGGTAGTGATGGCAGACCCTATGTCATTTGCTGCCACAGCAGGAAACTCCTAACTATGGCCCAGATGATGTATCATACAGCAGAAAATTCAAAGTGAATCCTACATGCTATTCCTCACTCATACACACAGCACGTCCTTTGCAGTGCGAAACTAAGCAGTTCCACAAATATAATAAAAAGGCTGTTGCATAACTTCTGCCAACTTGGCAAAAGCCCTGCTATTGTTTTTGGAAAATGACTGTTGGTAAACACTGAAAATTTTTGTGCAATAGCACCTTCGGCATGAGGAAGCAATGATCTGCTGTAAAGCTGATGGTTATTTTATTCCATGCTTAATTGATACTCAATGCACAGCTTTCCTGGGGCCCATGATCAGCCATGGTGCAGGGACTAGACTCCACGCATGGGGAAATGCCAGCTTGAGCCCTAGAAAGAAACTGGACAAGAGAGTGACTCTTCTTCCTCTGAACCAGGGGTGCTGCCAGCCTCATTACACAGAAGCCTCACTCACAGTTTCCCAGACTCTTGTGAGCTGAGGGAGCCCATTTTTAAAGAAATAAATCCATCTGCAACATATTTATTCTCCCTTCCTGTCCCACATCCTAGTGCTAGCAGGAGAGTATGGAGGGAACTTCACTACTGGTGCACCTTCCCTTGTCTCTCCTTCCCATTTATTCTTTGCGGTTCAAAATCCACTTCCAACCAAAGAGTCCAACAGAGGCCTGCTCTGGTGGATGTCTGGATTATAACTGATCCAGATTTTGTAACATAAACCTTTGCACAGTACCTTGTTATTAAACAATTTACTTCTACGAGATGAGATGAGTATGTCTAAAGTGAGTAGCAACTGAAGAGGTTAGGCACGCTTTAAGAGTGAGTACTTTTCAGTATCTTACCATTTTTACTTCTCTCCCTTGTGAAATGTTTTTTCTTGGAAACCTGCATTGCCATAACTAGTTTTGAATAGTTATTCCGGGATCAGTTTTCTCTCTAGCACTTCCTCCCTTTGATGTATTTATAAAATACCTTATGCTCCTTAATTCTTTTGCCTGGCAGCAATAGTTTGCTATGAATGACTTCACTGTCAATGTTCCTGCAGAATTTTACACTTCTAAGTCACATGCAAATTTTCTGACATTTATTAAAAAACCCAACAGTCTATGCAAATACAAGGAACTCATTACTAAAAAAAAAAAAAAGGAAAAAAGAAAAAAGTTACCAGAGCTTTCCATTTGTAGCAAGAGGTCCATAGTGTAGGCCTGCGAATGACACAATTTCATAAATTACTTGTTCTGGACTACTAGCATCCTAAACTGGGAGAGCATTGTGTTGCGTCCTGCACAAACACATGGTGCTTTCACACAGAATAACAGAGAAATTGCTTCTCTTGATGCTTTTGCATCATATAGCATTCATCACGACTGTATTTGCTGTATCAGCCCTGAAATTGCTTTAAGATGCAGCATAATCTTTGCTGAAGATTCAGCCCTGCTTATTTGAGAACTAAGTGCATCAAGTTCCCTGCCAGTTACGTGACGTCAGATCACTATTTGCACCGTGACAACCCTTGAGCAATTCTTCCTTTTTTTCAATGCCTCATGGCTTTTGCAGGCCTCATGGTACAGTTTCCAAGTACATCTAGGCTTTGAGAGACTATCAAAGCAGCAATTCCAGTTCTTCTTTTGGTCTCTACTTGTCTGTTCCCAAGAATATTGTATCATTTGCCAAGTTAGGTGAGGAAGGGTGTATTTAACTTACTAGTGAGGAAAGTCATGCAACTCCATGTGAAATAGCTATTCCTTTAAGGAATAAATTGAGCTTAAATTGCAGATGTTCTTATGCTTTCACATGTAATTTGCTGCTCAGCATGGGTGTGTGTATTCAGAGATCCACACAGTTCTGCAGGGAAGCAAGCTGTTTTCAAATAACTTTATTTAATAAAAGGCTATTTGAAAAATTACTTTCCAGAGGCTGCTATCAAAAAAGCACATTTGCACCAATAGTCTATCAACTTTGTTATATAGTAAATTATCCAATTCCCCTTACAACAGATGGAGTGCAGCAATTAGATGATGTCTCATATAGGACCATACGAATTTTATTAGCTGATGCCTTTGCTGAAACTAAAGCTGAAAAATGCACAGGAGCATTTCTACTTAGTGTGATCTCACACCTTAAATGAGATCCTTCATCTTACTTTTGTCAATCAGGGTAAATGCAATTATACTGAAAATTTCTTATAATGAACTGCCATTGTATTGAATACTTCATGTGTTGGACCCTGAACAATACACAATGAATTGTGGTTCAGTGCACAGGCATAAACACAAGTTGTACATCAGGAAGTGTTTACTAAAACCTGCTGTCCCAGTGAAGTTCTGCTGATAATTTAAAGATGGGTAGACTCCGCTAACTCCTGTTTCTTGAGCTCAAGGAAGTGATACTTTGATGGAAAAGCTTTTGGTTTGTTTTGCTTCACTTTGCCTCTTTTAACTACAGGCTTTTTGCTTTCAATACAGCTATTAGAAGTATGAGTAGAGAAGACCAAGAAAGTGAGATCAGGTATTGGTACTAAATGAATTTCAGTTAAATCACTAAAGCCATGAATGAGGAATACCATGTAGGACAGAATATTTTTGTTAAAAATATTGAAAGAGAGATTAATCCTTCTCAATCTGTTCCTTTTATTGATTAACTTGCACTGCTGATAGTCCCATGAGGTATCTTAAAACATGATTTTGGGGGTGTTCAAATTTCATGCTTTTGTGAAGGGAGGTTATTCAACACCCCAGATTTCTCATCCTTTATCACTTTTTCAAGCTTTTGACCATACCGAGCCGTTAGGTCAGATATCTTATCTATTAAGTGTTCTGATGTGCCACTTTTCTTATCAGGGATCAGTTTTCAGATGCTATTCTTCTGAAATATACCCTAGATGCCTTTCCAGCCATGACCAGCTTGTGATGTAGAGATAGCTGGAAGGAAAGGGAGAAGGGATGGAAGAACGTTTTTCCTACAGTTTTCTGGGGTGGGGTCATCTGAAGGGTCCATTGTGTATAAACTTCTGGAAACATTCTGAAAAAGATGAAAAACTCTTTTTCCCTTGCTAGCACAAGGTTTCTTTTTTTCTGTGTGAGCTCAAGAAAGCAGATCAATAGTTTGTGATTTAAAAGGGTATATGTCAATACCAACCCCTAGAACACTGTGTTCTCATGTTTTTGACATTTGTTCCAAGTACATGTAATGTACCTCTTATTCCTCGATCTTACAAACAACTTCTGAGAATTTACTAAGCTATGTAACTGGCAGTGCAAGCCTAACATAATTACTGCACTTCTGTTTGTGTGCTTGATGATTTACAGTGAATATATAAAGAAAAAAAAATGCAGAATCATCTTTGCAGCTATAGTTTTATAGCAACAGGTTAAAGCAACCTGACTGTGATTACATGACAGAAAGTTTAAATAGCCTAAACCAGCTCAGATTTTAACCCTAATAAAATAAGACCAAGACTCATTTTTAGAATTTTACTTCATACAGTCACATGCAGCAGAAATGTCCCAAGCCTAGACTGAAAAAGTGAATGGAAAATTAAGTATTAAAGTTGAAGTAGTTAGGAAATTTACAATTCATCCTAAAAAGGATGTGGCATGCAGCTAAAAGCTAAAGCAGAAGACAGAATTAATACCTTTGGGCTATGGTATGTCCCTTCTCTGTCTTCTGCACTGTTAAAGAGAGTCAGAAATTGCTTCCCCTCTTTTATTTTATATGGCAAATTATTTTCCCTTTGCATTCATCCATTCTCCCCATCTTCTTTTCACCTGTTGTCAGGTGTCGCACAGAGTACTCCCACTCTTTGAGCCCTGTAGCAGTACTACAGTTTCAGCAGGAGGAAGTAGGAAAGATTTACTGTGTGCCAGGGTGTCGTGGTTTAACCCCAGCCAGCAACTCAGCACCACACAGCCACTCGCTCACTCCCCCCAAGTGGGATGGGGAAGAGAATCGGAAGAGTAAAAGTGAGAAAACTCGTGGGTTGAGATAAAGACAGTTTAATAGCTAAAGCAAAAGCCACGCACGCAAGTGAAGCAAAATAAGGAACGAACTCACTACTTTCCATTGGCAGGCAGGTGTTCAGCCATCTCCAGGAAAGCAGGGCTCCATCACGTGTAATGGAGACTTGGGAAGACAAACGCCATCACTCCAAACGTCCCCCACTTCCTTCTTCTTCCCCCAGATTTATATGCTGAGCATGACGTCATATGGTATGGAATATCCCTTTGGTCAGCTGGGGTCAGCTGTCCCAGCTGTGTCCCCTCCCACCTTCTTGTGCACCCCCAGCCTGCTCGCTGGTGGGGTGGGGTGAGAAGCAGAAAAGGCCTTGACTCTGTGTAAGCACTGCTCAGCAATAACGAAAACATCTCTGTATTATCATCACTGTTTTCAGCACAAATCCAAAACACAGCCCCATACTGGCTACTATGAAGAAAATTAACTCTATCACAGCCAAAACCCACACACAGGACTTAGTCTAGTTCCTTAGGACCTTTCTGCTTCTCTTCCTCCAGTAAAGTGCTCCCTGATGTGAGACAGGGTGGCAGAAACTAGATAGGAGGGCAAGTCTTAGCATTAGTAGCAGCATAGATCCACGCCTAATTCTATTTATTCCCTGGCTCTGACAGAAACTTCACAACTTTGAGTGACTCAGTCATTCTAAGCCTAGTTTCTCACATGTAAGAAGACACTATTTCTTTGTCTGCTTAGACAGTCATTGCACAGGCAGGTAAATCTCTACATGGCTTGACATGAGAGATGTACACTGTAGAAGTGTAGGCGATACTTCTTTCAACTGCCAGAAGGGAAAGTAGTAGAGAACTCACAGCTTCCTTTTTTTTGTGTGTGAAATTCTCAGTTAGGCTGTGACTACAACCAAGTCTGGGGACATAATAATTCCGGAACAAGCAGATTTGCCCATTCTGGAAACAGTGGTGCTTTATTATAAGGAAAACATTTTCGAACAGTGTTTCAGCCCTCCTCTTTCCCTTCTTCATTTTCTGACAAGGTTTTGTTTCTGAGCAACTGTAAATTTTAAGGGCAGATTTTAAGACATAAGGATCATCTGGTTTGATCTTTGCCTAACACAGGCCATAAAATTTCACCAATAATTCTTTTAGTGGAACATATCATCTTCCTCTAAAATGTAAGTGAATACTGTCAAGCCCAATAACTTGTGGTTTACTAGAGCATAAAAACATCCTGTCTCAATTTAGGGAATCCTGGAGATGATGAATTTCCTTCTTCCTTGGCAGTGGATGATTACTATCACTGCAGAACAGTTGTTTCTAATTTTCATTTTGAACCAGAAACAAATACAGGGCTGCCATATGATACGGGTGGGTATGGCCTGAGAGTTTGTCACACCCACAACAAGGGACAAAATGTTCTACTTTATATCTGCGCATATGTCCTTCCTCTACTGGCCTTTTATAACTATGTTTTAAGGGTTTTATGTTATGGTTGGCTCCAGTTCAACCCTTACTTTACTTTTATCCTATTTCATGCTAAACCACACTTAAATTCATTCCTCTCAGGCCTCACAAAAGCTGTCCCAGGCCACAGAAAAGAGAAGGCAGGAATTATCTGGTATGTCGTGGGATGTAACAGACAGTGGACTGTGTGATGATGGTGCTTTTTACTCATATAAGATTATGTGTTAGGAGAAAAACTATGGTAGCACAATTCAGTTGTGAGACTCAGAATTATCAGCCTTGTGAGCCAAGCATCTGCCAAGCACAAACTTACCAACTTCTGCATAAATCACGCTGGGACCTCAACTACCAGATGCAACTGGTCATATCTAAGCCTGCCTGACTGCATCAGGCACATGGGATCATGGAGTAGGAGAGTGTCAGCACGGTAAATGCCAGAAATACTAGTGCTGTAACAGGGAAACTTGAAATTGGAGGAAGATATATACAAATGCATAAGTCATAACAAGTCCATTCCCAGCATATTTCCATACTCTTTTGACTTTTAAAAAAAAGAACAAAAACCCCAACCTCTCCCACAATGAAATCCTACAGATAGAATTTCCATATGCTCTTTATGTGTTGGTGATTTTCCACTCTCAGTGTCAATCTATACTGTAATTGGCGAAATCATGTATTTGCCTTATAAATACATTTTACAAAGTATTGACAAAAAGTCTATCTCAATAGTGTAGTASCTGCACTAACAAACTGAAGCATCTAAAGCTGTGTGCATAGATTATGGGTCAAAATGCTATTTGGGGAGAGGCATAGTCTAAAAAGAAGGAAAAGCAAATGTTAATTAACAAAGTATAGACACAAACAAACTGTAAGATTATTACTTAGCAACACAAAAGATTAGTTAATCCAGTAGTGTATAAAAAAAACACAGTATGTTTAAAAAAGAAAAAGGAAGTCATGTAGAGAATGCTATAAAACAGTGGAAAATTAACTGGGAATCACAACAAACTTGTACTTTTATGCAGAAATATAAGGATATTAGTCTACTTTTAGAAAACAGATGAGAGTATGCTTTCCTTGTTTTATTCCACTGAATTTACTTATAGTATAAATTTGAACTACTGTATCACTCATTCAAGGTAAGGAGGAGTGTAACATATTTCTGAGGAAAATCCTATAGTTTTTGTGTGCAATTTAGGGGAGAGTCCAATGATGGAATCAAAGCAATTTCTCAGATGCCAGATGTCAGGATGCTATTTTGATGGATGCTTTCCTTACATACTACTCTGAGGTTCTGTTGTGGTTCAGTAAATTCAGGTGTGAATAATTTTTTGAGGCAAATCTGTGATTTAAAACTACAGTTTTACCAACCCAAGAATTAAAAGACCTCCTGAATTTATCTTCAAGATCATAAAAAATTGTTGGTTTTGCAAAAAAGAGAACTGAAAAACAACTAAAGATCTGCTTGTTAATACAACATCCATCCCAAAGAAAGGGAGGGTTCAAATTTACAGAACAAAATTGTTTGCATAGTAAAATAATCATCCAGATGGCAAAAATAAGCAACCCTGAAAATGGTAAATGTTAAGAGGAAGACTATGCCTCTTGGGGTCATCATCAGTAACAGTTTCATGACAACTATTTCAAGCTCTCAGCTTTAAGCATACCAGAACAGTTTAGTGAACATTAGCTAATCCATGTATTGCTAATCTATTATTCTAGAAATGTGTGACTGTGCAATACAATCCTGGGTTTATGATTGACCTGGCCCCGTTTGACATGAAAATACCAGAAAAGAAATACCCGTTCAGAATTTTTTTCGTATAGCTCCTCTGCTGTCAGAATTCAGTGCAACTATAAATAATGTAGGAAATATTTTAATCAAGACATTCCTATGTTACATAAAAGCATCTTCTGATCCACTTAAATTTTTTCATACATAGAGAAGAACAAAAGCAAGGGCAATTTACTATATGCAAACTATTAAGAGGCTAATCAACTTGCTGAACTGAGATTTAAGCAGTAACCTCCTTCCCCAAGAAAGCAGGTATATCTATTTTATGAATATTTAAGCAAAATAAAATATGAAACAGCAGCTACTTAATCTGCAGTTTAAAACAAATACATACACTCAGAAATAAGAACTTGAAATACAGCTGATCTGAAGCAAAATAGGAATGAACATAAAATAAAAGAGTACGATATTTGATGTTGGAAGAGATTTTAAATAAAATCTGATCTAACCACTGAACAACTCAAAAAAGTGCAGATATGAACAYAATGGAAGTTGCATGGAGCTGCAAATACATAAGATTGGTAATTATTTAGGTAAAGTATGGAGATGAGTCAAATCAGAATCAGGGAAAATGGTCAAATAAGGTTTACATTCACACAGTCTGTGGCAACCTGCAAAAGAATTAAAATTACCATGAACACTGTATATTTTTCTGTCRCTATAGTCTAATACAAAGGGAGTCCCCACTACTTCTAGGTCCCTCTCTATGCCTAGCAAAATCTCTGAATACAGATAGAAAGGAATTAACAGCTACTTCCTCATGCAAATAACTCTCTTTCCCCCTATAATCTGTAATAGAGTTGCTGACATGTAGTATTCTCAGGAATGCACTGGTAAAGTGCTGAGATACTTTTTTTATCTTGTATGCTCCTCTAATGCTTTGCATTGTGGAACAACACAAATTTTTTATCATAGCAAGAAACTGCATGACTTTCTTCATAGTTAATATTATATGATCTATCCAACCTCGATACTTCGCAGGATTAAATGGAACTTCTAGCTGACAGTGAACTTTTTGTACCAGCTGGGCTTTTTACTTTATCTTAACTGGATCCTAGCAAGATGATCCCTGTATTGTTCTTAACAAAATAATTCCTCTGTCCCCAGGAAGGATTATTATTTCCTGAAAAATGGATGTCAATGAATGGATTGAACATCACAAGTTAAGTTTTCAAATATTTGGGTGAACTAAAATCTCAACCAACAGGCTAGTCAAGCAAAATATGCATATAGTCATTGCATAAGCAAAAACCTGCGTTTACATGCACAAAGACTAAATTTTCCCACCCTTATGTGGGATTCAGCTGACAAAGCTAGCACAGTCAACAGTTTTTACTGTAAATATTTTTGAGAATGGAATGATCATTTGGTTTTTGAATGAATCATTGATGTGAAAACCCTCAAATTCCAGATGAATAAGATAGAAAACTGGTATGAATTCTAGTCAGATTTGAAGTTTGGGATTTTCTTTTTTTTTTTTTTTACACCTGAAAAATGAATGACTGAAGGCTTGTAAAACATTATGAACAGCTCCTATTGAAATTAGTGACTGGATTCCAGTTGGACTTGATCTGTCGGAGATGCAAGGCAGACACAAATCTGATTCCAGAAAATCAGTCTGTAATCATCCATCTGAAAATGGATGTTTGATGTAAGGCATATTAACTAAATATTAGAATCTGTTAAGTATTAGAAAGAAAATCTTGATGTCTGTATTTTATATCCCAGCAGTCCTCTCTTTGTAAGAAAATAATTTCAGTCATGAAATGGCCAGTTTTGTTTGAGAAAGGACTATGAGATTTTGACATAGTATAATATATTAAAATAATATAAAATAAATTAAAAAAAACAACAACAAACTTTGGAATGAGACTATTACATTTTACAGAACACTGTATCACAAAGGCAATATAATATTAAAAAAACCCCTATACTCATTTAAACACATTTCAGGAAATATATGGAAAAAATGATTATATTATGGACACTGGAAATGTCGTCATATTTGTTTTGAAGTATGTTTGTATTGTCAGATGGAGCCCTGAGAAATACAGAAACAGCAATTTATTTTTTGAAGTTATAAAATGCCAGATAACCTACTTATCTTTTAAATGCTGTAGTAAAATACCCAGAATGATAAACACCACAGCTCTAGGAAAGGAAAAATAATGTGTGTAATCATTATGAGCATTCTACTGTTGGAAGAAAACACTCATTTATGTTCAAGCTAACTAAACTGGTGAGACAGGAGGAGATGGTCTAAGGTAGGTGTAGAAAAAAGCCCTTTGGATTAGAGACTCCTGTTCTTAAGTGCATGTTCCACTTGCACTGTTAATTAAAATGTTTATCATTACGAAAGATATTTTATTGTAAAACGAGTGTTTCATGAGAAGAAAATGTAAAATAAGTTGGTTTTTTGGTTTTTTTTTATCAGAATGAACAGTCACAAGAATACTAAAAATTTAGCAAGGAATGCTCACATATTATTAAAGAAAAAGTAATATGCATCACACAAAATCATTCAAATTACTATTTGCTTAAAGTTAGATATATCAGTACTTTGCTGAATTAGGTGCACAGATCTAAATCTTCGTCCAAAGCTATGAACACAATTAGGCAATCAGAAATAGAAATGATATGATTTTGTAATAATGATTTGTTACATTACATCTCTTTATGTCATTACACAGTTGGAAATATGCAGAAACTAACAAATGGTGATTCTGGACATGTAGAGAAATGTAAAGCCTATTAATCTTAGCAGCCTAAAGGTGCAAGTTGAAGCTCTCATCTCTGTGAATTTCAATCTGTCAGTATCATATAATCGAATACCCTGTGTTAGCAATATGTATGGTATGTATGTACGTATGTATGTATGTAGCACAAGACAGCCAGTAGAACAATCCCTGAGCGCACAATCTGAAGACAAATATATAATCTAGGATTTTGAAGTGATAAAAGTTCTTGGGGACTGCTCAGTTTTGCAGGGGAAAAAAATATTCTGTAATTACATGGTAATTTTTAAGAACATAAATGGATGGTAAATACTGTAAATTTATATATAATCAAATGATAATTATGTTTATATTTGAAAGAGTCATCAAGGAACTGAAGCAGGTAATTAAATTGACTCATCTGCTTTCATCAAATTTGTAAAAGTACATAATAAAGTCAGGCAGAAACATGAGATTGGGGTATACACTGTGTTTCCTGGAAATTGTTGGTGTTATATGGGTTATAAATATATATGTGAAACTATTTAAGTATGTAGGATCCAAAGAACTTTGTGTTAGGCAAGTCCATTCATTTCAGTACTGTTAGCCCGGATGACAGTCACTGAAGATCTCTGCCTAGATTCATATCAGGGACTAACCTATCCCACCCCAAAACAGTCATGATACAAGCTGAGTCTGGCACCTACTCACCACGATATTCCTCTCACTCTGAAGAAATAACTGTCTTTCTATCAAAAACCCCTTGTACAGATGAGTGTAATGGACCGAATTTCCTTTCATTTCACTTTGACATTTCACATTTCCACTCCCTGGTTAGAATTTTTCTCTCCTCTTATGCAGGACTTTTTTGATCTTCCTCTTTGTCGGTAAGTATAACATACTCCATGGAAAATTTTATAAAATAAAACAAAAATGTGAAGATGGAAAGGGAACCGGCTTAAGACAATGGCAGGAAATGAGCCAAAGTGTTTGATTGTGCATTTCCTTATGGGAATTAAAAAAAAAAAAATCATAGATAGTTGAGACAAAGGAAGAATGGTTAAGTAAGGCGCATAAAGGTTCATAAAGTATACTTTTAGCATCCTAAAACCAGATTGAACAGTGTAGAAAAAGTGTATGAAAAGTGTAGAGGCAGATAGACAGCAAAGAGCGCACACAGTCTTTAATCACCTTGTACATTCATCTAAATTCTGAAAGAAACAAGTTTGTTTGAGATACCAAAGTATAAGCTTCAAATATAAGCTTCAAAACACTGGATTTTATTTTATTATTTTATTTTTTAAGAAATACTCTCTCCCAACCTATTTTTCCTATTTTCTTCTTAAAACACAGTAACACTCTTAAGATCTACACATTGCAGGGGATGTACAATCAAGCACATAGCGTGGATAAAGATCAGTTCTGAGAACCAGTACAAGTTCCTATGAGTGAAATAAATCTGATAGAATATGAGTGGAAATTAGTTCCCCCACTGGTCTTGTACTAGCCTGCATATCTGTGAATATTTTTCTGTTTGAATTCTTTATCCCCTAAGTATTTATATCAAAAAATGACTCATTAAAAATAACTATTAGCTAAATTCACAAGAACTCATAGACTACATTAGCCTACTCTCAACATTCAGAGCTCTGTGCTTACTACTTGTCAGTGATACCACAGAGTTCAAAAGATGCTGAGTTGCGTTAATAAATTATTACAAAGATAAGATAATATATTCGATACATACTTGTGTTTCCATCAGGAGCTGAGTCTAAATATGACATATTATTATTGAAGTATTCAAATAACATGGTATAACAAAAACACAACACAAAATATATTAAGGCAACTAGCACACTTTCCTGGAACAGAAACTATTTATAATATCCAGGATTAAAAAAACTTAAAAAAAAAMCCACAAAAATTGCCTTTTTAGAAAAGGCTTTTTTTTTTTCTTTTCTTTTTTTTTTTTYCCCCGCATCAAATATGTGCTAATCAGCAGTCCTAGCACTTTGGTCATTTTAGAAGACAGACATTTAAGAGAAGAAACATACAGAAAGGGGAAGCAGTGTATCTGAAAGTATTTTACATTTATACCTTCTAGGTACTGTCTGTTAATTTACTTTGTAGGCTTTTAACTCCAGGATCTGTTTGAATTTTGCTAGAGCTAAACTTTGCTTAGAAACACTGTAACTCTTTCTCCATTCAATTCATTTAATCAAAAGCGTTAAACASATTGATCTGCAAAATATAAACATGGCAACCCAGAAATTACTCATGTACTCTCTGTCAACAGAGTCTCTAGCTCAGAGTTAGAAATCTTGTTCGGTAACTGAGGAGAACACCTCAGTTATACAGTTATCCAAATAACTGAGTTATCCAATAAGAGTTATCCAATCTCTTTGGATTCACAGCAACGTGCTGGAGAAGGATTTGAGATCAACTACTACATCCTAAGTGAAATCATTTGACTTAACCACATAGTTGTCAAATTCTCATGTTTTGCATTCCTCCTTTTTTTTCCTGGGGCCCAATATTTAATTAGCTATATAAAGTGGATCAGCTTTAGCTGTATCCCAAAGTCCTCACCGAGGAAGTAGGATTTACAGGTCCATATCCCTGCTCCAAAACAGCATGAGACGGGATTTGACAACCTACCTACTATGTGAAAATGGTAACTACCTGGCTATTGGGAAACAGTGTCTAGCCAGAGCCAAAAATATCTGGTTCCTGCCTGTCCCTTCTCTTATGCTTTATTTGGTAGTCATGATCTGAGGAGGCCTAAGACACTGGATCCGACTGGTGAGATAGGCAGGAGAAAGCCTTGCTGAAAATGCCCCTGGGGTTAGGTGTGAGCTTGGGATTTGAGCGTCTCGCACAAGCAGGACGTGGGCAGTTCTGACATGCCCGCTGGCAGAAACTATGTGGACTTAAGCATCACTGGGGCAACTACAGGGTAACAGCAGGTAAATAGGGATTTTAAGGATCTTAGCAGCAGTTAAATGCTGCTGAAAGAGAATGGAAATTAAAAACCTATGTGTGTAAGGTAATTTTTAAAATGGGACTTAGATGTTTTTAAAAATATCATCCTGGTAACTCAAAACTAAATTTAAATACACAGCATAAATGCAATTGCATTTTTTTTTGTCCTACAATATAATAAAAAATATTTTTTAACAGATTACATGCTTAATTATATATTCCTTTACAGCAGCTTCATGGCAGGGAAACTCCAGCTGAATAAAGCTAATGTAACAGAGCAGAAAATCAAGCTCGCTGTCTGGTTTGGTCTAATCTCTAATTCACATTCCTAAAAAGTTAGAGAGATGCAGAAGTGGACCCAAAGATTAGGGGATATCAAATCTCCAGACTTTTGGTCCAAGCCAGTCAGAATGCTCCTGTTTCACTGAGTGTCAATGTTACAAGGTCTAAACAGTCTGTCCTGATTTAGCAAAGCCAACAACCTTGCACCTATTATCAGTTAACCCATGAGACTGCCCATGCATTTAAGCACAAGTATACTATTAAGCACATAAACAGACACTGTTTACTTGGCTAAAGCAGTGCCACAGTTTTAACATCCTGAAGGGCTGAAATCTCAATACAACAAGGTTTACTAATTCTTATAAATATCCTCCAAAATATGACTTTTCATAAATGCGTGACTGTTTTCAACTATGTTGACAACAGTACCATGTCCCCTGAAGTTATTTCAGAGTCCTGACTGTGTGTAGAGCTGATTCCAGTGTCAGAGTCTGTATCGTTTATGTCCAGATTAGTCACTCTATGAACAAAGTCAGGAACAGCAATGCTGTTACTGGAGATGCCACTGCCCTTGGATGGCTCTTCATTTGATGGAAGCCTAGTTTCAATGTTGTCTTTAACTTGTAGTAAATTAAATTCTTCTGTAAGAAGTTCATATTCTTTTTCCTTCTTTTGAAGCAGTGAGTCCCTGTATGTAAGCTCTTTCTGAATGCAGCTCAAGTATGAGTTGATTCTCAGACCATCTTTCATACTTTTTTCCAGCTCATATTTTACACTTTCCAAATTTGAGTTTTCCAGTTCAGCATTAGCAGCTCCTTCTGTGCGAACGTCATCTCCGTTTTTTTCTGTGCATATACCATGTACCTCTCTTTCAATTTCAGCACACAGCTTCTCTATTAATTGTTTGTGATGTTTCAGTCTCTCTTCAACCTGTAAAATTCCCTCACTTTTGCCCAAATAGTCATGCATCTCTTTTTGATCATCTGGCCTACTCCCTTGCTGCTCAGCCTCACTTGGATTGATCATTAAATAGGAGTCCTGCACATAATTTTCTCCATCATTGGCCACACGATCTAGATGGAATTTCGCTTCACATTTTTCAATTTCCATATCTAGTTCCTTCATTCTAAGGACTTGTTGATGAATAGTATGATCTTGAGAAATGATCAGATGAATCAGTGTCTCCATATTATCTCTCTCTTGCTGAACACTGTCCTGTTTAAGCTTGGCCAGTTTCCGGAAAGTCTTCCTGACAATTTTCTTTTGCTTGTCTATTGGCAACATCTTCATGTAATTTGCTGGACTGAGCTCCCACTGTTTTTCTACATTTTGTACTACCTTAGCTTCAGCTGTCTTCCACAATGGAAATGAGAGGAAAGCATCTGACTTTACCAACACAAAGTGCAAATTAGACTGCTCTTCCCCCCAGGCCTTCCAAAGTCTCAGAATCTTTGTCAAGGGAGGAAGTACTCGCTCCGAGCCTCTCCATTTTTCTACAATGCAGTAATCACTAGGTTTTCCAAAAAGGACCTTTTTCTCTCCAAATGTTGCCTGATGTTCCTCAAGCAGTGCTTGAATCACTTCTGCACAAGTTGTGCGCTTTGTCAGGCCACATACAATCTTCTCTTCCTGGCAAACCCAAACCACAATCTCTCTTTCATTTGAAGCCATGTCCTTGTTGGGAGACCTGGAAAACAAGAATAGACCAAATATAAATTACGTATCAATGGCACAGACTGTATGAATAATAGCTATAATTCCGATATGACTACCACATTGAAAAATTCCCATATTATTGTACAAGACAATATACTTGTTTAAATTACATGAAGAAATACCTTTGGATTAAGTAACAGAAAAACACACCCATTTCAGCTGCTGCTTTAATATTATTACTAGTCCAGCTGAATGTGAATCTCACACAAAATGTCTTTTACCAAATTTAGCCTTTGTACACATAATAAGTGTGTATTAACAATAAGTGATAAAGTTTGGCAACCTGCATTACATTTCCAGACTGTCCTAGGATAACATAACTTTCAGATCTGCATATCTGTTCTCATCACACAGACATTGCGCAAACATTTGTAAACTCTTGATACCACCAAGGCTTCTGAAGGGAAGAATCATGCCTCCAAATATGCACTGAACATAGATGGACTGAGAAAAGATGACTGAACACCATCTAAGTTAAAAGAACTTGATGATAGGATAAATCTATAGCTCTTTTGCCACACCTGCACCCACACAAGCATAAACACCATTGTTTTCCACTGTGATTTTTCACTAACAAGTCTCAAGAAATTTGTTGCTTTTCCTGAAGTACCAAACAGCCTGAATTCCAGTGAGTTGTGAGAGAATACCAGCTGCAAGAGAATACATATATAGGTCCGTATTTTATAACCTAATGATACAGAAATGCCAGAAAATGTAAAAAGTTTAAATTTTTTTTTTACTTATTTATGAATTCCAACGAATGTGGTATTAATCTGCCATTAGCAGCTGGTACCTCCTTATACATTGAGATACCTAACTTCAGGTGTCTAAGATCCCATTATGGCTACTGTAGCTGTCTAATTAATACAATCAGTGGAGCCTAGAGAGCGATTCAGCTGACCAAATGTAGAAGTTCACTTTACAGTTAACTCTTAAGTTTGTCCCCATCTGAGTAGCCCTGGACTGCCATGGGCCTACATTGGCAGAGCGGCCTTGTAGAACCTGTCTGGGATATACCTGTCCTCTAGCCTCCACGTGCATAATTTGGTGCTTGCTCAGACCTGGTGATTTGGCCTCTTGCCTTAAATGATAAAATAAATTCCCTGAGGAAAAATGCATTTCTTTGGATTTTCTGGTATCACTTCCAGTTCATTTGAATGAATGAGATTTAACCCGGTCTGACAGAGAAAGCCTGAAAACGAAAATGACAATTCGGACAATATTCTAAGGGTTCAATACCACATTTCTTTCTATCTGGGACTACTTATTCGCAGTACTTTTCTAGTCTTTTGAGATGTAGCAGGAATGGAGTTTTACTTGGCATAATTAGGGTTATACCCTATGATTATTAAAGCAATCCAACTTGTTTCTTTTTCTTAATTACTACACAAGACGAGAGACAAACTGCAATCCAATAAATTGAACTATGATTGACTCAGCTCTAGGTGCCACTCTGACCAGGAGGCAATAATCCTCAAAAGATGGAAGACTGCAAATGAATACTAATAAAACCTGTAAGAATGAGTTTATTAGTATCATCGCACAGGAGAGCTCTGTCCAACTACATTGTTCCAGGTCTTGGAACATTCCTCTGTAAAATTTGTGTTTCAGTAGATTACTCTGAGTAATGACATCATTTTCCCACTTCAGTAGCTCCCTCTTACAGGCCAGCATTTTACAGTAATTATTTTTTAAAACTGATGTTCAGAAGATTAATAATGTTTTCACAGACTACTTCTCAAAATAGGAAAGCTTATGTCACAGACAGAGAAAATGGCAAAACGGCACAAAGAAACAAACTATTCAAGTTTAAATGGGGCAGAGGGAATGAAAGACAGTATCATATTAAATGGCATTACTATTAAATATGTCACATGCTAAAAAGTCAGTATCTGTAAGGTTTTTTAGGTTTACAGAATACAGGATGCTATAGAAGTATTTTTGTCTGTTAACAGATTGTTAGTTAAATGAAACTTACATAAATAGACAATTGCAACATAAGTCAGCTGTGACTGTCAAATAACTCAGTATTTGTTTTACACTACAGATATAAAAAGAAAAAAACAGACAAACTACAGAGTTACATTATATGTTAAGCATACAATTATGCAAAATAAATTATCAAAAATACAGTATCTCAAACAATGTTCACTACTGATCCATAAATAATTGTCCTAGAAATAAAAGTATATTACCAGTCATTGAATTTCAACTTACAAAAGTACTGACAGAAAAAATAAAAATTAAATAGGCATAAAAACCTAAGAAATACTAGATTGGGACTTTGACGCAGTAAATTCAGACCGTATCCTTCCTGTTGTTTTTTGTAATCAATAAATACATTTCAGGGAACACATGTTATCTCAGTCTTTCAACATTCTTCTGAGACTCTTACACAATTTGTTTGCACATTGAAMCTCTTCCTATTTTTTTCTCATTCTTGTTTTTGGTTGATTGCCATATTGTCTCCTAGTCAATATTTCTAGCGTGTAACAGATTATGTGAGTTAAGCAGAAGCTTGCTGTCTTTTCCTCCTGGCCCCTTTAAAGCTTTCATATGAAGACAGTTTCTTGCTGTGATATTAGTAAATCTTCAGACAAATTTGAAAACCCCATAGATACCCCATAGTATTACTGTACTGATAAATAGTTTTGCTATACCCATTTTTTACATGGACTTCCCACTGACTTCAGCAGGAGTTAAGCAGGCTTCTGATGGAAGTACATTGCTTATTGTAAAGCAATCTCTACAGGATCTCTGCAAACAATATGGATATAAAATAACATTTTTAAATTACTGTTTTCAATAATTTTCTAGTTTATCACCGCCTGTTATTTTTTCAGTTACAATGCACCTGTCGACCCAGACTTTACATTGAGCTTTTTGGGGAAGAATTTTTCTTTACCTTGTCTATAGTGTATTTAACATACCAAAGTCCGAAACTAGTAGTAGCACTGCAGGAATGGATAATGTATGCACATGCAGGTACACAAAGAACTCAAGTAGCTTATACATGAAAATATATACATATGTATGTACCGCATATGTAACATGTACCTTGTAATTATACTGTCACCTTTTACAGAAAAGCAGAGAAGAAAAAAAAAAAGAAATTCTGAACATCACTTTAATTCTTGGATCAAAACAGAACTGTAAAGTGCAAATTCTTTCATTATTTTTTCCATGTGTTTGTCACAACATATATTATCTTCATTTTTATTCAGTAGCATCACTAAATTTTTGATCTTTCTTTTTAATCAAAAAGAACTAGCAGGTCATTTATAATCTTACAGTGCCATGGAATTCTAATATCATCTAAAAAATCAAAAGTGTTCTTTATTATCTTCCACTATAAAATGGTAAACTGATGTGGCCTACCATGGACCTTTTAAGTAAAATTTATTGTATAATTCTTTAATCATAGTTAATTCAGGTAGTGCCAAACAAAAATGAAGCTTCAGTGTGTCAATCACAGCATAACAATTATTAAAGACCTGCTTTCAAGATGCAAGGAGATGCTAATACTAGGAACCATCTTTCGTTAAGCTGTGCTTTCCTCATAGAAAGTGGAGAGCAGATTCTGCATATACAAAAGTGGAACTCCTCTCACTTAGGCATCTGGAAGTTAAGATTTCAGTGTAAATTCACCATCAAAGTTCCTCCTTGTCATGGGAGGAGAGTGGACCTCCAAGGAGAAAGTCACCACAGCCTAAACTATCTATCATCATTGGGATGAATCCTCAAATGAAGCTATTTCTCTCTTTCATTAACTACAAGAGACCTATGTGGCCACCTTCAAGTAAATAGCTCATTTTCAGGTACCTAAATACAGGTGAGAGTAATCCAATCAGATTCTGGTTTACTGTCTGAGAGAAATGTAACAGGAATGGTTCAGACAGCAGTAGATTTAATAAAGATAACTAAACATGGGACCTATATATTATGACTTCATAGCTTATTTTAGATGCTGACTATTCCATTTGCTGTTCCATTTATTACTATCATTTGTAAGGAAATCCATGAAGTCATTTCAATACTAAGGAAAATGTAATCCAGTTTGTAACTCCTCATCTTGAATAAATGTTGGTCATTGACAGTGACTTTTTTTCCCTGAGATGTAATACTAAAAATAACAATATTCAGCAACAAGATCTGCTTTTACATGGTCATTTTAACGAAGAGGCAAGCTTCTTATATGTACTGCTTCCTTGGCCTTGACATCTTGCAGTTTTGTAAAGAAAGCAAAAGAACTGTCATTTTTTAATAACCTATCAATTAATAAGTCTCTAATAGCTAAGGTGCTTATCCAGTTTAAACGTTTGACTTTCTTGAAAAACAATTTCAGTAGCAACTTATTCAAAACTAGCTAGGCAACTTCTTCATTTTTTCAAAAGTTTATTGCTGTTGCTGTAAACAGGCTTTAAAGCTTTCTGTTCTGGCTTGAATTCTGTTTCTTTGAATTGATCACTGAAATGTTCTGTTTACCTATCTATGATTTTAAAGACTTGATGATAATGAGAACATGCAGATCTATCTTTTTTTGCAAAGTCACTTGTTGCTCACAAAGAGAAGAGAATTTAAGCTTAAGAATGGTCAAAAGTACATTTCCAATCTCTTCTGTTTATTTGTTTTGATTGCTAGTTTTATGCCTTCTACTCTTTGCTTCTCTTCATGATGACCCAAAAAAACATTCTAATCAAGTTATAGACCTCACACAAAGGCTTGATTGTGTCAGCACAAGCTGATTGTTGTGTGTCAGATATACACTTCATTAATTTATTATTCAGGCCTAGGGGAAGAAAGGTAATACATTCCAGCAATGTATAGACTAAACAAAAACATGCACTTATGCTGCACAAAGTCAAAATATGAGATAGCTCAAATGCTGGAAGCGGCACTTTTGATATTCACTAACTTTAAGGGATGTCCAGCACAAAAACATACATAACAAACACGTAATTCTTTGCCTTCCTGAAAATTTTAACATTCTTCCTAAATACGCAACATATAGTTTTACAACCAATCATGCTAATCAAATACAGGGATCCCCCTACTTTTTATAATTTCGTCTACATGTCTACAAGATGCTTGTTTTTCCTTACTAATTTCAGCAAACATTCTGTTGGGACTAGATCACTTACATATCATATTGTTAGCAGATTAATATAGTGTTTCTGAAATATCATTGACACTAAAAGAATATTTTGTCTCTGTTGAGAAAAAGACACAGATAAAACTCTTCTCTCCCTTCACTGAAATAAATTCTTTGTAGACTTTCACAGAAAAATAAAATGGAATTCCATTCTCAACATTCCTGTATTTCTTGATGTACAGTCCCCAAGGAACTAACCAAACTGAGTAACTCAAAAATACCTAGATAATGGCTAGACATTTCACAGCCAAGACATTTTTGTGAACCCCTTGCTAGCACTATTTAACGCTTTATTAATTTTAAGTCAGCATGACCAATTGAACCAATTTTAAGTCATGAAAGTTTTTGTGTTAGGAAAGGGATTAAAAACTTGAGATTATGTTCATGATCAAAAATTTTATTAATTGTCTCCTCCCAGTCATTGAAATAATCTATACAGAATAAAAAATCTGCAGGTGAAAATAAATGGCACACAAAGCAATACATTAAACTTTTGCTTGAAAATGTATACAACTTAATAATTTATAAATTTGACATCAAAGAGTTTATGCTGGAAAGCCATTTGTGTGAAATAGCTTAGTCATTTTTTCACCATTTTATTGGGGAAATTGTGTTTTATAATCTTAATTTTCAGAGGTGGAAGAGCTTTTACTTGTTATGTATGAATTAAATTGCTGTTAATCAGATGTCATAAAGCTGTATCTGTTAGAGAGTACAAATGTTTGTGGGTTGGAATATTCTTGTACTTCTTAGTGTAATAATTTCACATTTTTTTCTTTCATCATTGCATCTGCAAGTGGCATATAATGTGTAATTAATTATTCTTTATGTCAGAAGGATTGCTTCTAGTATCATCTAGTAGCAGATGATATAACTAATTATCCAATTTTAGTGTAGAAAATGAATCAAATTTTGTACTTTTGAGATCTTTTCATGTTTTTTTATTTTTGATGCTGTGCTTGCATAAATATATTTCAGCATACCTAAGACCCAGAAAGCCACACAACACAACTGTCACTTGCAATGCAAAAAAAGCAACAGAACAGTAAGTTATAAACAGCCTCCTATTGACAGCATAAACCCTCTCAATAGCGCATTTGAACATACAGTCTAATCTGCAGCAAATCAGATGATAACTGTGGTTTATGATTGACTGGCTGCCGCGATGGGGTCCTCAGCTGACCAGAGCTCTCAGGTAGGTATGCTGTTGTCATGACCTCCCCAGAGTAAGACCAAAGTGCTTCTAAACTTCTAAGAAACAAACCCCTACATTATGTCAAGATACCACCCAGAACAATTCACTACTTCAATGGAGAAACCAAAAACCACTAAGTGACACAACAGAAAAAAACAAAAGGCTTTAAGAGACAACCCTCCTGCTGCCTACTGCATCCTTGCAGTGAAGTCCTTGCCTAGAGCTTCGGTGTCTGCCATCTCAGTGCTTTCCTAGAATCCACTAAGGAACATGAAATGGGGTCTGTGTTCCCCGCACCTCTCAGCAGGCTCTCCCCTCCTCAAGCTGCACACTCCCAGCTCCTCACCAAGACCTTCTGTGCCTCGTCTGCTACCTACCATGCTGCACAGTGGGGAACAATCTCCCAGCCAAGCATGCTCAGTTGCTGAGCCACTTGCTCTCTTTTGAAAACAGTGCAACACAATGGCATAAAACATCCTGGGAAAACAAGAGACATCTGCCACAAAAGCATTTAATAATCTGATATTTTCAAGGGGATGGTCTTCAAGCATGCTGCTGGGGCATACGGATCTGCCCACTTGGATTTTGGCAAGTAGGTACTTGTGCTATGGTCTTCTCTTTGTTCTGCACCCATAAATGTTTCCTTCATATGCTAGGGCCCAGAGAACACGTCTTGTTTAAGCACTTGCTAATAACCTTGTTACCTCTGTCTCAGCCGAGCCATAACTACCTATCGAAGAAATCTGATGGCTTTTAATTATATTTACTTGCTGGAAATAAGGAGAGGCCAATATTACAGGCATACCTACTTGATACAAACAACTTGCATTTGCAGCATAGGACACATGCTCCATGTCATTTGAGAGCTTCTGGTATCAGGGTACATGTCAGGGTACATAAGGGCTAATTAGTTTATCAGTCACCACATTCCATTTAGAAATGATAACATAATACTGCTTTTACTATTTATTTTTCAAAATCTCAGCATGTTACCATATATACATATACATAAATAAAAGCATATATGACACAGTGGAAGATCATTCTGAAAGAAAAGATCAAAACATATTTTGGCTCTGTGGGATTTTTATCTGTGAAATTTGCAAAAAAGTAAAGCTATCGGTGCCATGTGTTGCAGCCCTCGCTTGGAAGAAACTCTAACTTAATTTGATCCAAACGGACTTTTGACAGTGAGTTTAAACATTAAAGCTGTAAAGAATACACAGCCCATGTGAAAGCTGAGCTCAGAAGTATTTCAACCTTTCAGGCACAAATGGATCATATTAAAAGTTCACACTAAGTTTATTCAGACTATCCACATTTAATCCACCTTTTTTCTCAACTTTCTGTCACCTTCTGTAAAGTTATTCAAAAAGCAGTAAAGGCCAAATCTTACACTCAGTATGCCTCCTGCCTAAGTAGATTACATGCTTCTGAGTTTCCTAAGGGCAGCAACGAGGAAGTATCTACTCTCTCACCACCCAATGAAGCTGGAATTACTCCAAAGCCTTAGGGATTCAAGACAGCCTATTAACTAACTGCATTCCCATTCCCCTTCACCTATCCCTAAAAAACAATATTAATGGAGGCACAGTTAATGTCCGTATCATGTAGGAGATAGAAATTCCATACTTGATGTGTCAGAAACTTGGTCCTTCTTCCCTTCTGCATCACACGAAAGTCAGGGTAATGTCTAGCTAAAAAGTGTAATGGCAAGGCAGGGCTGCTACTTTAACTATAATAATAATAATAAAACCCTTCAATATAGATAATCAGAGTAGTCCCAATACTGCAGGAAGACTTGTAAAGAACACCATAGAACTTGTGAAAACAAAGTAATTCTTTCAAAAGAAATAACTTAAATTTCTCTCTACCATCTGTTTCTGTATCCATTTAATGTTGCTCTATGGTAAAGCTTCCTCCTTTACAGAAATGTACATAGGCATTTATTAAAAATAAAAGAAAACTAGGCATCTAGATATTCATGTGACATTTTTCAAACATACACTTATACACAGTAGTTTGGATCAGTTCTAACTGAAATATTTCAGATATTTGAAACAAGAAAACAATTTAAACAAAGGCTATTTTAACTAGCTATGTACAACACATTTCTCCTAGTATAAGTTTATGTTCATTTTGTAATTCTTTTAAATGCATAAATTTTTAACTCAGCAAGATTCCCATACTGTCAGAAAGCCTTTATGAAACATTTTAATTAGCAACAGCTGTTGAAAATTATGTCCTATATCAATTATTTGTGCACTTAAAACTATAACTAGTTCCTTAATCCCTTCTGCAGCCATCACCTCAGTTAGCTACTGTACAAAATTGCATACATTATAATTTAGCAATGATCGATGGTGAAAATTTCTGTTCATCCAATCATTTTACACTATATTAGTGCTGTATGACAAATTTCAGTTAAATAATTTTGAATTGGAATGGGATAGTACTATTCTGTCATAGAATAAATAACATGAAAGGTATGGAGGTTTTTAAAAAAAAAAAAGTTCTGTAAGATAATTATTTTATTGCAAACAAGTCATTCACACCAGAGTTCTTGCTGACTTGAAATGTCAGACCAGTAAAAAACCCATGGAAATTGTGTGCTTCATTCTAATAACTGTACTTCTTGGACACAGGTGCCTCAACAGGGACAAATATTTAAGAAAAATAAAATGGAAAAAAATCCCTGACTCTACTTAAAATAGATATAAAAGAATAAAAGCAGCCAACAAGAAGAACCAACAAGGACTGACAATAATAATTCTGTCATCTGATAAGTAGCTGGATAGCAGAGTTTATACTACGTAGAAAATAAGCCAAGAAATTGCACTAACTCGGAATGTTGCACTAAAAAAAAGAAAAAAAAAGAAATAAAAGACATTGTAAGAGGAATTATACACCTTGCTCACTAGGTAAGAGTGATAGTTATGGTGGATTATCCTGAACACCCTCCTGCCCCGCCGCTGAATAACGACATAACCCTCTGTCATTGCTCCAGTGGCCGATAGTGCTTTGCAAAATCTCATTTGCAAAGTTCAAGTGCAGATTTTCAGCAGAGTTGACCAAAAGCCTACTGTCTTCACTTATTAGCTCTGCCCTATACCATGTTTATGCTCCCAATCACTTAACCTACAGGCAAGTGCAAAGGCTGCAGTCTCCATTCAAATGAAGACTGCATCTGCCCCTGCCCTTTTCTCCTGTCTTACCTCTGAAATTATTCCTCTCCCCCTAAGGGTACACATTCTCTATAAATTACATCTATGCTTTAAATCTGTCTTCCCGTCAGACAAATCATCATTTATCCATTCTATATTCAAAGTCATAAGGTTGGTAAGTGGATATTAGTCAAAAAAATGTTTGGAATTGCAGTGAGTAACATCCGCAAGTGTGCTGCGTACACAAAATGCCATGACAGGTAACACGTTCATCGTATCAGTCTGTATTTGTGGTGGCCTGACACAGTGGAGGTTTGAGAACAGAGGAGAGCTAGCTGTCCACCAAAATATTTTCCAAGATGAGCAACAATAACATTAATAATTTGCTTTACTGGGAAAACATGCTTTGATGTGTATATTGCAACTGCTACTGAGGAAGCAGCTGTGATACAGGAATGGAAAATCCAGGAAAAACTCCAGAGCCAAAACAAACACTGATATATTCAGTGGTAGTAATTCTTTACACCGTGATGGGGGGAATGGGAAGATGGACATTTTCAAATTCCTCCGCATTAGTAAGCAACATCCAAAGTTTAGGAATATCAATATAGCAAATGCTACATCTTGATTTTGCGCAGATAGCTCTCACTAGTTGACAAATGAAGATGCCACTGGTATTTTTTATCTACCACAAGAATTTTGCTACATTGCAAAAATATAATTCTCTATATTCTTCCTGTGTCTATTTAAGTGCCTATGCATATTTAAGCACTGGTTAAACTATACAAGCTTTATGGGGGTCTTATTAATAATGCACAGAATGTGTCTAAAATTCCATCACTTTCAATAATACAGAGGAAGCAGAATCCTTTATAGCTCATTTGAACATAGGCTTCTAAACGACAAAGTCAGAGCTGCTATTACAGCTAACAGAAATTTGGTTTACCTAACTTCTCCCATTAGAATTTTTGTAACTGCCTTTTAGAAGCACCCTGGTTGTTTATGAGCTTTTGAGATCAAAGAAGCAAGGGGAATTCCAAGGGTTGAAAGCGCAATTTTTGTTGTTGTTGTTCCATGAAATTCAGTTCAGCTTTTGTTGAAAGGCAAACGTATACCCTTTCCCTCCCATGGGTTTGTTGACATCTTGCCCAGTGAAGAAATAAACACAAAGCATTCTGATATTGGGTCTGGACTACCAAAACATGAACAAAGCACACTATATGGAGACCAGTGATAATAAGGTAAGTTGAATAAAGGGACAACATAAAGACAAGAAAATAAGATTTTGTGCCACCTTTCCAATACTCCCCGGGCTAAAGGAGGCTGGGATGGTTACCTTCTTATGAATCCTCATACACAGTGCATGGCTCAAACAGTTCAGTGTACCTCTTCTCTACTCCTGGTGGCACCGTGTGAGGCAGATGCTAGCCTCATTCACAATAAAAGGAAAGAAAGTCCAGATGGACTTGGTTTCTTTTCACCAATTCCCCAAGCTGAACTCAGGCTCAGCAAAGCATCTCTTCTTTTCCTTATAGTCTTTTCCTGATGGCTACCTACTGTAACTACTTCTGTAGCTGCTCTAGCAGCAGCCTGTGGTGAATTTCAGATTTTGGACACTGTACTTTGTGATTCTGAAGAGGAACATTGAAGGAATCAGTATTTTTATCTTCTGTTTTTTAAACACCCCAACACTCCCCAGACCTATCCCCAAAATATAAAAAATTATTTACAAGATAGCTACCTTAGGAAAATGATTATCCTAAATACTATTTTTACTGCTAAATCTAGTCTTATAGGTTAGCAACTGTATGACTTAAGATTTCATGAAGTAGTTTAGGCAATCTGATGTCTACCTGACATTTCCATCTCCTTGCTTGTGTCAGCTCTGCTAGTTTAACCAAAGGGTTTCCAGCTTGTTAAACTGGCAGCAAGCTAACCCTGAAAAAAGAAAAAAAAAAAGAAAAAAAAAAGGGGGGGGGGGGAGGAAAAACTTTTTCTATTTTTAGTAGTGCTCCCTGAGTTGAGTTCTATGGTGTCAGGTGAGAATAGTACCAGTGCAAAGGAAATGGCAGAGAGTGGTCAGGAGCATGGAAAGGGGGCTTAGGATTGCCCTTTGTGCAACAGCAAGCCTTTAGATCTATTCAGCCATCTCATCAAACGTCACCCTTTCTTAACTTTTTGACATCTAATGATCTTTCAAAATAGCTTTTTTCCCATATCATAAAACCTAGTTTGAGCATCTCTTTACAGTTTGCCAGGAGTGAGAAAGGCAGGATGGGCTTTCATTTTCTTCTGTATTTATTGCAATAAATTTTGCAGAGAGTGAACCACCCCACTTTTAAATTATACTGTATGATCTTCCCCTTTTCATTTGCTTTCATTAAATCATATTGAAGATGTCACCTCAAAAGGGGTTCTATCAAGACCTCATTTACAATCAATTCTTCTTTTTTTTTTTTTTTTAAATTTCTCCCTCGAACTTTCTGAAAGATAATTCAGTGACAAATGTGTTCCATTACTTACAATATTTGAAGAGCTGAAAGGAAAAAAAGATGAGATGATGAAGTGGACTCTTATATAAATCTTCACCCTAAAGAGCTAAATTGAGTACTAGATACATAATTATGCTAACAAGAAGAGTGGACATGAATTTTAAAAAAAGAAACCTGAAGCATTTTAGTGTCCGTTGACAATCAGAGAGATTTGTGCAGCTTATGCTTTCAAGTAATTTTCTAAAATTGCTTATCAATGAATGCTTCAATATGTAGTTAGTCAGGCGCAGGCTGATAGGGTCTCTGAAATATCACCACATCCTCTCTGAAGAAGCTACTGAACAAATGAAATAAATTGTTAACCTTACCAACTGTGCTCTGCCCTAGCAATGGATATGCTAAAAAGGGCACAGGAGCTTGCAAAACTAGTTCTAGCCAGCTGAGCAATAGAGATAGGGAAGGCAAGAAGAGAGGAATAGCTGGAAGCAAGGTTAATGCTGGATCCTAAAGATCAAGAGTAATGGGAAATTCACTGGATTAAAGTAAAGAAGAAAGTGTAGGCAAGAGAGAGATACAGAGAATAGTGTCCAGTAGCACACACACACAGTTTTTAGCTGTGAGAAGATGAAGGAAGCTGACTGCAGAGGAAAGACATTCCATGATTCAGATAAAAAGCCATGTGAATCCTAAAATATTTGAATGATCATGACTTAAGCCCAAAAACTGTTCTAGAAAAGAGATAATGAGTACAGATAATGAGTTTCCAGCTGGGGCCACATGAAGAGGCTCACAGCCATGTCAGTTGTCCATCACAACCCTCCCACTGGAGCTGAGCTGCTTGTCTGACTGTTCTCCAAACCACGAGTCATGATGAATTAGACCATAAAGATAAAGGCTTTGTTAAACCATCTAAGAAAACCCACCTGAATGTGACTGAACAGTTTAGGAAGAAATCATTCAAAAATTTGATGCAGCTGAAAGCATGGTAACCCCTGGCAAAGGATTTGTGATGAACAGGGAGAGCAGGTGCGGGCCAAAAACCTGCAGTGACCACAGCTGAAGCCAAACGAGGCCAGGTGTCTGTGGCCAAAGACCAAAGCAGGCCCAAGAAATAATGGGGCTAGTTTTGCGAGATGCATCTATGGCAGGATAGTGATTATCCCAAGAAGGCTGTGACACCAGAAAGACGCTGCAAGCTACTTGTTGTCTTTAGTTCACAGAAAGTGAGTCAACATTCAAATTAATCCAATGTTTCTTTATTTCACATATCCAAATATCTTTGCAGGTGGGGATCCTTTCAACATATGAGCAATTCAGATGACTTCATAGCTCAGGGAGGATAAAAAGGCAGTTTACTTCTAACAAGGCACGTCATAAGCTGAATGGGTACTGCAGTGACAGCTGAATGAAGGCATTCTTCCTTCTGCCATGCGAACAACTCTGTGATGTTTGGAGAAATACACGTATTTAGCATTCTTCCGTGACATGTTCACATTCTGTTTGTCACTTCTGACTTTTAAAGAACCCTTGCATGTACCCAGTTTTGTAATATGTAGATGCATATGTATGTGATCTACAGAAGTGGCTATTTCTGCACATATTGTTTATATATACGATGATTTGGGGTTTGTAATATATTTTATTGTATGTTAGATGTAGAGGATACAGGTTAGATCTGTAATAAGATATGTGACAGTGTATCTTATGTGCTACACATATGCATTACATGATCACATACAACACAAACTGTCATATATACATTTATATACCAAATATATGCCTATCATGCACAAACGCTTTAGCAGAAAGAAATATGCTTAAGTTGCAGTCAAGCACTCAAAAAATTTAAGCATTGGTGTTTTCCATGCTACTTAGTTCAACGAAAATGAATTTGATTCAGCGTATCCATAGCAAGGTGCATTCTCGCCCTTGCATCAGACTCCTGCCTCACTTGAATGCATACAAGAGACAATACTCAGTTTTGCCAGAGCCACAGAAGGTACTGAGGCGTTGCAAACACTGAGTGTTACAACTTTCAGGTGTCTTCCCCACTGCTGAAATTCCCCTCTTGGACACCTAAACTTCCACAAAAAGTGTCACAGAAGAGTTCAACTCCTAACAATGGGATTTGCTGACACCACCAAGTTCAGCAGGAACTGACCTAAAGTAGTCAGAAACATGAACAAAAGGGCAGGACTTAGGTAATGTTAGACTACATTCAGATGTTCACTGCATAAAAAATACAGTATTAATTAGAACAGCAACCAAAAGCCTGATCCTCTTCTCCCACTGAAGCCTTCAACACGAATCCTTGTCTTTCTCTGGGTTACTGTAACTCATACGAGCCAGCACAAAATGGAACAGCTTCAACAGGAAATACTGAGAGAATTTCAGTTTAGAATAGCTTGACAGGACTTTCCTGACACATACATGTTGAGGACGCCAGGGTCGGGCATCTCACAGGGGTGTTCTGGCCACCGGGGCGCCTGGCTGCACTTTGTGTGTTGTTGCACATGCTCTGAACAAGGCTATTAGATGGGACCTCATGGGTGAAAAAGCTGAGACTGCCTTTTTCTTAATTTTGGTAAGGTGTGAGGGAGTCACATAACTGCAGGGTTTTCAGGACCAGTGTGAGACATGATGGGAGTATAGGTGGTTGGGGAGTGCTGCCAGTCAAAATGTTACTACCTTGGGATTTAATCATAATTTTGTGAACATCAGAAGTTCTTAAAGCTTGTCTTAGGTGACTACAATGACAGGTACCAAAGTCTCTTTCATAAATCTTAGCCCTTATTACTTACATTTGTTCAGTATGTGTTCATTTTATACCTTCTCTCCTATGTACGGTACTGCCCTTTATAGAAGACACATTTTTTAATTTAATCTTTTGCTCTATGCCTTTTATCACCAGATATTCAATTGCTTCACAAGCTGACACATTACTGAATTTATCTCCACATACTCTTGCAGGGAGAGAACTCCCTTTTACAAACCAAAGCTCAAAAAGATTTAGGCCAAAGCTATCTACTCGTTTAAGTTCCCGCTCTGGCTAACTGAACTGATATCTATAGAGACGTCCAAAGCAGGACATCCATAAACTTCCTTTGCTCAGCCCTTGTGCAAAACAGATTACAGGACCTTGAATTAGCAAATGCAGAACATGCAGCGAGTAACCACTTTTGTAAACTGCGGTTTATGTGACTTGCCCAACATCACGTAGAAATTTTGTGGCAGGGGCAGGGAAGACATCCGTGCTATTAGGAGGGTTCTCCCTTAATCATACATTATCCACCTGTAATTCACCCCTCCATTCACTATTCCCTTTTTAATTTCTAAAATGAATGGTACAAAAGATGGTTAATTAGGTGCTCTACAAAGTCTGAGCATGCTCCATGAAGACCTTCCCTTTGAAAGTGATTGGGGTGGAGCTCATGTCATCTACCTTAAGCTATTTAAAATGTAGATGTGTAGTCAAAGATAATTTTCTGACCTTCCTCTGTAATCAGTGGCATAAGATAGGCACCGCCAAAAGGGTGACTAATCCCATACTGAAAGCTTGTCTAAGGCTGAATGAATTGCCCTCTGGAAGTGTTTAGATGTATCCATTAACTACAAAGAGTACCTAGATGACTAGATACCTAAATTTTCAATGGCTCGAGTTGAGTAAGATGAAGCTCGACTTTTGTGTTTTACCGTGTACCTGAATCTTACAAACAGTATGAGTGTCAGTAAAAGTAAGTACTGTGGCCATCCACAACTGCAGTTCCAAAAATAACTCGGATCTTTGTCTGACACCTGTGGTGGCCTTCATGGGTAAACAAACATGACTAGTTATCTACCCCGACCTTAAAGCACCAGAAGTCTGGGAAAGTGCAGTGAAGTCAATACCAATCCTAAATTTTTGTTAGAAAACTGGATTTGTACAGAGATTTTCGGTAAACCAGAATACTAACAACAAATTGGCCCCAAGAGATACAGGCAATAATCAAGTTGAACAAGTACACTTAGTGCCTTAGCAATCAGTACAGAGGAAGTCTGTCAACAGGTAATGTCCAAGGAAACAACAGTTCAGAACATCAATTTACCAATTATGAAGCCAGCAGAAACAAGAGCAGCTGAAAATCAGCGTATGATCCTGCATTTATAAATATCATTAAGCCACTCTTTGATTAGTGAGCAGAATCTGATAACTTCCTATGACAAATGAGGCATACTTTATGTCATCCAAACAGTGCCCCAACTGTTGCTCTGAAAAATGTTGTAGTTTAAAAGTGCTTTCACAGTGAAAATAATCCTTTTGAATTTGGAGGAGGCTGGGGAAAGCAAAGCAAGGTGTTTCACATGGATGAAGGAATCTATTAACACAGAGCAAATTGCAGGTTCGAGACCCAAGGGCGGACTCTCTTAAAAATTAGTAGTCTTCACTCAACTACATTATTCCACTGAGGTCCATTATTCCACTGAGGTCATGCATCCTTACAAGTTAAAGTAAGGTAAACATATTTATACCTGACCAAAACAAAACTTCGTCTAATAAATTATTACATTTTTATAAACCTGATTTTGTCCCTGAACACGAGAATGTTATGCTTTTGCATATTTATTTTAAGCTTTGTTAGTTTTGTATTATTGAAAGGAGGACAAAATAAATATCTTGTGCTTTTCAAGTGAGCTGATTATATTTTCCATTATGATGGGAAATTTGTAACTCAGAATTCTTTACATTAATGAATGAGAACAGATAGGGGTGGAGAATAAAGAAAGCAAATTAATCAGATTGACAGTTTTGACCCTCAAAATAGACAAATTATATTTATGTATTTCATTCACAGCAAATACCTACCCTCTGTATAAATATATTTTCCTCCTATCATTACTCTGCAGCTGACTAATGAATGTGAAAAATAAAAACAACAAAAAACCAACCCCAACCCAGGAAAACGGAGGTTTACATCACTTCCAGGATTACAACATAAGAAATAAATTGGTAGCCTGGCTTCTTTTAATGCTAATGCTCAAAGAATGTATGTCTAGCAACCATCTAAACTACAAATGAAATGGTCCAAATTGAGAGGCAAACATGTACTCAGGCAGACAGGAACGACAGTGAAATAGGAAAAAGTTGGTGAAAGGGAAACACATCTTTAAATAAAGTGCATTTGAGAGCTATGCCAAACTTGCAGTAGAAAATTTTCTTTCAAGTCTTTTATTCCTCTCCACATGATATCAGGACTTAGGTTTCATAGCATTAAAAATATAATTACATGACAACCAGTGAAAACCTTCCTTTCTGATATTTGGTTTCAAAAGATAACTTTCTTTCCTTATGTTCACCTCACAACACCACCTCAAAATCTGTTAAGATACACATGGCATTTTTTTATTTATTCCCCTTTCTGTGACGTTACAACCCTCCTCACAAGCCATTTTTAACATTATGAAAAATTTTAGACCGTTGAAAATTCCTCAGTGAATCATGTGAAATCAAACCTAAACAATCTGCAGTGTATTCCCGTTTCTCTGTGTGGCAGCCAGCTCTAGTGGACTGTACCAGAATTAGAAACAAGGAACTCCCAGATTTTATTCATACGTCTCCCACTAACTGGCTTTCACACTCTGCGCTTCTGCAGATTTTACAGTGTCTAGTCATGCCCTACTTATTTTCCTGAGGCATGTAAATATTATCACCCAAATTACAGCTAAGGAAAACTAAGTATGCTTATCAGTTGTCTGAGGTCACAAACAAGTTGGTATCGTTATCACTATTACAACACGTGCACCTTAAATGCATTTCTGGATAGGTCGAGACAGGAAAAGGCGACTAGTGGGTTCCCATTTGAGGCAAGTTCCAGAAAGGTGCTCAAAATTTTTCTTTTGGACAACGCTCCCCAAAAAATGCAACTTCCAAATCACTAATTAACTCTTGGGTTTTATATTTATGTGTAACACATATGCATGAGAAATGATTTATGAAAATTTCTCATTTTTATTGCAAGAATTTTGCAGGTCCATGGAAAATTTACAACCCTGGAAGGTAAAATGCCATCACCAGAATTTGTATGAAAACTATACTGCACTCAGCAGTTCTAAGTAATTTTTTCTATTGGGAGACATAGGCATGGAATAGTTGATAAAAAAAAAGACCAGACACAAACTGATCTGATTGATAGAAATTTTCAGAGAACTCTGCATGACATTTGTGTGTAATATAGTATCTTACCTACCTGAAAATTACACTGAACTGTATTTGTTTAGTACCTACATTCTGTAGAGGATGGTTCTGGCCTTTGTTACACCAATAAATTTAGTCATCTATTTTCCCTTCTAATTCCATTTGGTTGGTCACTCTTTCTTTCTGTTCACCCTGAAACCATTTGACTCTTAACTGTTGTGTCTTGTGTGATATTTGGAGAATTGCTAGCACGGTAACACTGCAGAAGACAGAAAGTCACCATCTTGAGAGTATCGTAACACGTAAGAGAAGCAACAGAAGTGACAATGATAGCCCAGTTACCTATGCACACGACTGGGTACCAACATGTCCAACATTCAGTTCTAGGCTTCACTTAGAGTGTGGTCTTAAACAAAAACTTTACCTTGCATCATCCTTTCTGTCACCATTATTAAGGCCTTATCTACATACTAAATATAGAAGTTAGACGAACTAATTAAGGCTTGTACAGCATGTGTGATGTTAATGCTTGCAAATAATAATGTTTAAGATCATAATTTTAAGTTGTTATTATTCATCATATAAAACAAAGAAAACAAAAAAATAAGATTTTCTGAGTGTAAGTGTATACCTTTGCAGGTCAATCAACAGGTACTACTCTGTGATTATCACTGACTTTTATTAAAGTTATTAGAATTTTAAAAAAATGCCCATCTCTGAAAACTTACATCTCTCTACTGAAATCATTACACATTTACCAACATGTCTGAGTCTCTTCTCTGCATGTAAAATGCTAATTTTTCATCAGTAAAATAGGAAGTCAACACTGACCAGCAAGATTTTTCTTTTGTATTACTAAAAACGTGTTTCTTTGTCTAAAGTGTATCTTCTCAGCCTGACTCTACATTATACTAGTGTTTCAGATTCGCTTAAACTTAACCTAAGTAATGCTCTTTCCTTAGATGGTGTAGTATTACACACATCTATTACTCATTTTATTTACTCCTTTGGAATGAAATTGCTGTCTGCCCTCCTGGAATAGTAAATAATTAACTCGTTAGAAATAAGGTTAGTGTTTTGCTAGACGAAAAGCTCTTCCTGAAAGTGAAGTGAACAAATATGTACAAAGATTATTAGAAAATGTATGCAACCATTTTGACCCCTGAGACAAAGCTGACAAGCCAGACCAGAAAATAAATTATAATGCATGAACTCTGGCTCAGAAAGGAACTACTTCTTTGATAGTTCACTAATACATCTCACGCTCAAGGAAAAGTAAAAGTAAGGAGAAGAATGTGTTCCACCATTACCAAACAAGCACCATCTTTTCAATCTAAAAATTTAACACAGATAGCACCACTGATTCTAAATAAGCGTTTATCTACCCCCTCCAACATACATACCAAATGCCTGGTAGTCTTGAATCAAAAAGCACCTTTATAGCTTCATATAGACTTTTCTCCGGGTATGCTCATCCAAGAGAAGTATTAGACATCTCACGCGATCCCATGGGACTTACAGTGTGGGTCATACACAGTTCATTCAGATAAGCAGCTGATCTCCAAGAGCTTTTCTAGTCCAAACCTAAATGCTGAGTATTTTCAGTTTTGCTTCACCAAGGCTTAAAAAGTACAGCAGTGTATTCAACCGCACAGCAGTAGAGATGTTCAGAGTAATACTCAAATCACTGTGCTGACTATGTACAATGAGAAACTACTGGAGGGAGGGAGGAAGGGAGGGAACATGGTAATGCTAGGTCAGTATCAGATAGATGAAGTCTCTAATCTAACTCATTAACCTGCGCTTGTAATGTAAAACCTGAGAGAATAATTGAATGTTTCTCTCACTGGGGAGGGGCCTCTGACTGTCAGGACAGGAAGAACTCCCTCTATATCCGTACGAATGAATGGATATATATGGTCTTTCTTTCTACCTGTGAACCAGAGATGAGCTGATTAAAGAGGCAGACATAAAGTGTAGGCAAAGTAGATCTTTGCCTCCTATACAGAAACACTACACTAACTGCTGTGGCACTGAGACATTGACAGTAAAAGATGGAAAAAACCTGGAAAGAAAAGCAAAAGCAATAAATATATTTAAATAATAACAGATTTGTAACACGACTGTTTCATCATCAAACAGTACTGTGGGTTCACATGTGTTGTATGTCAACAGAGCATACAAACGGTTGTGGTAAACTCAGGACCAGTATGAATTACACTGGCAAAAAATATTTCTCAAGCTATTTGTGCCTAACAGGACAGCCCTACAGCATCAAGGACAACTATGTGAAGAAGACGGGTTCTCTGTACCCTCTCCCTTTCAGACTGCTACTTCCCTGGCTATAACTTGCATGGAACAGCAGAGCTTCAACAAGTTTGGGTAAGGTTTTTATTTTCCACACTCAAGGAAGTGGCCTCAATGAAAGAGAAATAGCAATGGAGTCAGCTTTCTTGGCGTGAGATCACTGGGCAGATAAGACAATGATAGATCCAGATATCCTTGAGATGGTGGGTAATGTCTGAAGTATTTAAATGAACCTAAAGACCCATTCTCAGAAGTAACCAAATCTAGCACCCAAGAGCAAAGAGGTCCTAATCTTACAGAAAATCAATGGGACATAGATTCCTGTTCTACTTAGCAACCAGGAAATCGTATACAATGTGAAACCCTGGTACATAAACACTGCAAGTATACATGCCTTGTTATTTGTTGCTCATATTTGCATAGGGAACTGTTTTGTCTCTGTGCAGTGCAATGTTTTAGATCAATACTAGACCTTATCTGCAAAGAACTCAAAGCCCTTTCTCTTACTCCATCTTGGGTTGAGCATTTCCGCACATCACCACACTTCCAAAGTGTGATGTCAGCTGAGCATTCCTCACGCTCCCAGAGAACAGCAACTTTAAGAGATTTGCATAAAAATAAATCCCCTGGTGTTTATTCATGTTACGGAGGCTTAGTCCTGCAGGAGACTGTCCCTTTTCCTTTATTGCCTTAGAGGGTACAGTCTGTCCCTGCTGAGCACATTTGGATTTGTAGGTGGGTGGGGCATGGCTTTGCTACCTTTTGGATGTATTGTTCTCCAGGGGACACACTGACAAGCACATACACGCTCTGGGGACTGTGATTATTTCTGGATATCACAGGGGGTCAAAGAATAGTAGAAAAACTCCTCATAACTCTTGAAAAAGATATCACGATATCACTCGTCCTCTTTCTGGCCAAGAAAAATATGTTGGGGCCACATTCCTAGCGGCTGCTCCTCTGCAATCAAATCAAGGCTTACAGTGATCTAATGGTTACCTAGGCCTTGTGCTGTCTCTCTGCATGAGTGAGATTTCAGCAGCCCAAGAGAGTAATACCGACTGAAGAGTTTTCAAATACTAGAGGCAGTTCAGCACAGGTTTTGTCTTCCTGAGGCTTAATCTCAGTTTCTTTCTCTAAAGGCTCGTGGCATCACAGCCAACATCCCCGCCTCTTGCTCATATACCTCATACACACAGTCACAGTTAGAGTAACCTCTTTGTTTAAACTCTGAGGTCTTAGGGGTAGAGACTGACATTTTATGATCTGGATGTGAAGAGTCTACTATCAAACAGGGCCCTGATCTGGGACCTCTGGGCAATGCTGCCAGACAAGCACTAATTACAGAGGTGTCATCTTCTTATCTGAGCAAATGACTGTAACGCCTTCATTTTCCTTCTGGCTCTTCTTCCAACTATCTCTGTTGCCTTGACTTAGCTTTATGTCCTCCTCCTGTAAACATAGATTTTATTCCTCATTTGCTTATCTTATAACTCTCAGGAGTTATATTTGCATGTAGTTAATGGTCATTAAATACTTTCAGTGAAAAAGCAAGGTGGGAAGAGAGGGAAGGAGAGTGCCTCCTCCTCCTGTACTCCACCTTTACTCAATATTCTGTTACAAAAACTGAGTTTCTCRAAGAGAAGCACTAGACCGAATAAACAAAGCAGTAGATTAAATATATACATATATGTACATCCCCTTTTGGTCCCTCTTTACAGATAGGCAAACTAAGACAAGGTAATGAGCCACAAGTTCTGACTCCCCAACTACTGCTCTAAACACAGTCAAGGATTTAAGCTCACTTGACTTCCCTTTCAAGGTTTCAAATGAGTTCACAAAGACACAATTATAATGAAAAAAGAATTATTACATAGCTCTTCAATCATACAAGACCCTTTTACTAGCTGCATAAGCAAAGTTTAATTCTCAAAATTCAGTATCAAAAGCTAATGTTAAATACACAGAAATCTGAATATTTGAATAGATAATAACACGTCTTAAGAATTATGTAGTTTGCTTTGTTCTTGACCACCCCCCTCCTCATTTCTGTAGTCACAAGACTTTCAGCCCCTTCTTACTGCCACAACACCCCTCTACCATTAAAGGCATTAATTTCTTTTTTGGGGGGGGATGGGAGGGGTGAAATGAGAAGAAAGTGCTAGATGTTCACAGTAATGGTTCCTTTGGTATTCTAATTTTTATTGGCTAGTTAAAGCTTTGGATTATGACTTTCTTTTGCTGAGGAATAAAATGTCACATCAGCAAACACAGTGGGATTGGTGCAATTAGTATGAAGATATTTTAAACGTCCAAAAGAGAAACAGTTTCACCGTTGAACAGAGTGGAACTGTGCTTTGGGATTTAACACAGTTATTCAGGTAACTGACGGCAGCAGCAAAACTTTTATTTTAATAGTAATAAATTTACAGCTCTATGTAAAAGCAATTTAATGTAAAAGTTCATGTCCACCTTTCCAGATCTTCTGAACATAAAATGGCCACATGAGAAGTACTTCAACATTTTTCTGTTTCCAGACACATTAGCAAAATACACTGTTTAATCAGTAACCTACAGTATTAATAATTCTGAAATAGTATCCTGTTTTTTAAACCTTGACTGTTASAGTCTTTCTGATTTATAGTCCATATAATATGCTAAGTTCCCAACAAATACAATCCCCCCAGAATAACTTTCAGTGTATCGAATGGGAAAACCGAAAGCCAAACCTGGAAAAAATCAGGACATTTTTAGACGACTTTTTAGGGTCCAATTATATTCCCTCTGGAAAAGATTTTCCCTTGCATACCCTTAAATATGAACTAAATTTCAGTGGTGAGCACCAGTCAAAGCGGGGAAGAGATTACAAGTGATTTTTGAGTTTCTTGCTGAGCCAAAATTTCAGTGATCTGTTTCTGTTCAGTCTTAGCTAGATGGGTTCGGCCACTGCAAATTCCACAGGGTCCAAGCAAATTTACTCCACTCCAAGCACATTTACTCCTAAAAAATCTAGTGCCATCCTAGCACTTAAAATTATTACATAACTCTTTTTCTTCTTTTTACAGTTGGTGTGCGTGGCATGTGGGAGCATGCACAACGTGAGGGGCAAAGTCTCCATAAAGAAACTTCGCAGGAGCCAACCCAGGGACCACAGCTGTCACCCTGAACATTTTTCCAGGCAGAAAAACCCATAAGCAGTCAAGTCCAGCTCAGACTAAAAGCTAACCAAAAAAAAGCATCCCCCCTGCCCACGCTGGAAGATCGATGCTCCCCTGCTTCCCAGGCTTATAGCCAGCGGACGAGTTAAGGGACGGGGTTGATCCTACGGGGTCGCAGGCTGCGGCTCCCCCTCCCAGGGAAACGGGGGGAAGCGAACGGCGAGGGGCCCGGAGCCCGGCCCGGCCCGGCCCGCCGCAGTCCTCCCCTGAGAAACTCGGGGAGTTTTTTCCCAGCGTGGGTGAGGGGCTCCAGGTCCCCCCCGGCCGTCGGCACTTGCCGCCGCAGGCAGGACCCGCACGCCGGGGCCGCCAGCCTTTCCTCCCAGCCCCGGCCGAGTCTCACCTTCTTAACACGGGGGACTTCCAATGTTCGCCTTGGTTTGGACGGGGGAGGTTCAAAGCCAGGAAGAGCTATCTTCCCCTCACTGAAAATATTGCCCAGGAGTCAAAAGAGCCAGAGCGAAGAGGGGAGAGACAGGTCCGGGGCGGGTGGGGGGGAGAAGCGCCCCTTCCCTCCGCAGACGCCGACCCGCTCCCTCCGGCCCGACTCCCACCCGCAGGTGAGCCCCCGAAGTTACAGCTCCCCGGGAGCGGCATGGGTCCGGAACAACACATCCTTCCCCCAGAACGAAAAAAAGAGTATAAAAGAAATCCATCCCATATCGCCCTCCCTTTTCCTCCACGTACCCACGCACTTTACCTGTTTTTATGCCGGGTTTTTAATAAATTCCTTCCAAAGGGAGCCATGATCCCAGCGGCAGAAGCATAACATCAGCGATCCCCAAACAATTCGAGGGTGTTCCCTTCTCCCCTATTTTTTCCCTGAGCGCCTTCCAGCTTGTTAATAGTCACTGAGCGTAGCGATGAGCTGGAAGTTGTGCAATTTACTGCTAACTTTGAACTCCGGCTTGTTGCTGCTGCTGCTGCTGCACCTTTGGAGTCCTGCCCGGCTGCAAACTTGAAGGAGGCGTTTAGGAGCAGGAAAAAGAAAGGAGGGGGGGAGACACGCACTTGCTCTTGTGATGTGAAGTTATGCTAAACTTTCAGCCTCATCACCCTCAGGGCACCAGCCAGCAAATGGAAAAGAAGGGGTTTTGCTCCGGTGGGGAGCTCTGTAAAAACACACAACAAAAGGACTGAAAACTTCCCCCGGGAGGCTCCAGCCACTTCAGGTCAAGTCGTTCAGCTAAACACCAGCGTTAATGAAGGGCAAGCAACAGTTGCCACACCAGTTCTCAGTACATAATAACCTGCCTTTTCAGTACCTCTTTACAAGGTGTTGGACAAGTAATGGGAAGATGAAGGGAAAAAGTCAGACCGCTGTGGCCCCTCTGCCCTCCCTGGATTTTTAAGTAAACGAGCTATTTGCATGAAAGCCTTCGCAGACTAAACCTCTTAAGCGTGGCCTAGCAGAGAACAAGTGAGGCAGCAACACGAAAGGCTCAGTTCGTACTGCGATGTTGCAGGACCTTTTTTATTATTATTTTAAGCTGGCTTTGCCAGAAGGGAAATGAACGCACACTACAGTTCCTGTTCGCTGGAACCCCCTGGGAACGAGAGATTTGGAATAAAGCTTCAGAAGGGAAAACTTTTTAAAGCTTCAGAAGGAAAAAAACTTTTTTTTTTTTCTTCCCCCTACCCCCGTCCTCCAATTTGGAGCGGAGCAAGGGAAAGTGGACACGTTGCACCCCAAAAGCTGATGCCGGTGGGTGAAGGTCCGGGGCCAGCAGGCAGGTGGGAAGTTCCCAGCACAGCCCTAGCCCACCTTAGCCCTCTACTTTCTGCAGTTAATTTAACAGGTACATATTAGATGTAAATCACGCCTTTTTTTCTTTTTTTTTTTTCTTGTTTCTCACGTATTACAGGGCAAATTCTTTATGTGGCCGCCCAAAGGTGCAGCACAATAGGGAACTGTTTTATTAACCAGGGGGGATCTGTAAATAGGAGCCTACCAGAGTGAGGGCTTATCTGAAAAAAGGCTTTTTCTTTTTCTAAAATTCCCCTTTCCTCCCTTAGTCAAGATAGTCACAGCAGCCTGAAGAAAACAAAGCAAAGGCCCATTCCATGGGTTACCTATTACTGGCAGCTCTGGGAATACCCCACATATTTTCAGTTCAGTCCCACGCCTCTAAATTCTCTGAGCTGTAACTACAAAGAGAGGGACCGGAGCCTCTTAAAAGCCTTGTTTGGGTAATCATCCAAATAACACAAAAATAGGGAAGCTGAAACGAAACAACTTTCAGATTTCTTATCCTGCTGCCAGGGTAGATTTTAAGTAGTCTGATTTTGGCATTATCAACATAAGCCCAAACACATTAAGTCCATAGAAGTCTTTAGTTTTGCTTTGAATCAGGTTATATATGCCACTAAGAGGGGATTTTCTTATATCGAAAGAAAGGGGAAAATTTTTCGGTCCCTAAGATATGTTCAAGGCGTATTTGGCATAAAAATCAAATCAGTGTAGAATTTCCTAGAGAATAATTAATATTCAAATAACTATTTTTATTGGCAGAGGTAAAATGAAATAGGTTTACCTACAGAATAATATTCACTTTTCATTATGAAAAGAAATGGGAACTCGACGATATTTGTAGCTGGTTTTATCACTTCTGAATAGTCCTCTCACAATTTTAATTTATTCAAATGTTAAAATACCATGTAAATTGTTCCTCTTTTACTAGCAAATGCAAAATAATTTTCAACCAAAGATATGTAATGTGGGAACTGGGTCCCTCTACGCAAGTAAATCAAAATGCTTGTTACATTCATGTAGCTATGCAAAGAACTGTAGGAAAGACTCCAGCATAATAAGCAGACATTTTCCCCACAGCTGAGGGAGAAGAGAAGGCTTTCAGTCTATGCACTTTCACAGTTAGGCTAACCAAAACCAGGAAGAAAGTGAGTGGGTGTATGATAAAGTCTTACAAAGTAATAAAGGAGAGAATCCTAAGAACGAGGAACATTGCTCTTTACTAAAAACCAGACCAAAGGACATGTAGTATACCATAAAGAAGTGAACACATGCTGTTTCACGTGGTATTCGATTAATCTGTAGAAACCAAACAAAAGTATCATAGGGGGCAAAAAGACTTACTGGGTTTATACAAATACTTACACAAAACCATAAAAATACATAGATATTTCTCTTAGTTACAGAAGGGACATGAATTTCCATTCCTCAGCACATAAACCATTCTCTGAATAGAATAGAAATAGTAGCAAAACATTTTAGAGGGACAGGTTAATTTTGTAGGCAGTGTTGACACAACATTTCAGTCAGCTTGCCCTTAAACTTCCAAAGTGCCTCAAACTATCTGTATCTGTATGTACACGTCCTTAGTTTTCTTTAAACTCCAGCTCTGATCTTCCAGGAATATTGGGCCAACATTCCAGACCAGGGCCCTGGCACTTCCCAGCATGCCACGTGGACATAAAAAGCAACAACCGCTCAAGTCTTGAGCATGATCATCTTCTAATCATGCTTTCTTCATGCAAAAATCTAAAAGGCGGATAGCTGGTAACATCCCATTTTTCACCCGTGAGCTGTTAAGCTCAGCCAAATTTTCTCCGACACAATATCTTCCCCCTAGGAGAAGTAATGAATGAATGGCAGATAGTTCAGTTTGCAGGACTCGTTTTTTGAAAACACTCCATAAAATACATGTGTACTGAACTTGAGATCATCAGAAAGACGTGTCAACAATTCACTCTTGTATTTAAAGCAGAAGGAAAGGGAATTATAAACACTAGAGTATCACCTGCCACCTGGGTAAGCTTACTGAACAATAAATCTGGATGCAAATCTTGGGTGCTTGATCAGAAAGCTTAAGGTTAATAAATTGAAATGTTTCATTTGCCATCTTCCAAAGCAGCTCACACTGAGCGTTGTATACATCTCTGGCAAAAAATACTGCAGCATAGCAATGCTTTAAACCCCAGCTTTAACCCAGCTTTAAACCCCAGCTTTAATCATATCAGTTTACAGGTATAGTTTCAAATGAACTTCTTACATGCAACAAGGAGCGGGTGTGCTACTGCTCTCTCCTTCCCTTTCTTACCTCTCTTACCCACCACTTGGTTCCAGTGCCTATCTTACACAGTCTCTGGGATCTCATCTGATCTCCTGGTAAGCTGATGTAACTCATTCAAATTCCAAACCAGCAACAAAAGTTTGTTCCTTCTGTTTTGGGCTGATAGGTGAGGTGAGTTGGCTAACCTTGGGATCAGACAAGATCAGTCAGACAGTGTGATTTCCAGAGCTGATGCAGGGGAGGAGTGGAACTATGAGCAGAACTAAGAGAATGAAAGAGAGGAAGCAAAGTGAAAGGAGGACTTGAAAACAGAGGGAGGGAGCAAGACCTCCTCCTTTGGCTGTGTGGTAGGGCAGCTTGGCAGCTCAATTAAACCTATTCTAAGAGTGGGTTTACATGAAATGACTTCATCTAATCTAATGGCTTGCTGTCCTTAAAAGTGGGAAGGTCTCATTCCTCTCCCGCCGGCCACAGACTCCTGACCCTTTCCTTGTGCCAGGTCTGGTTGTCAACAGGCTTTGTGCTCGCACCATTCAACTTTTTAAATGGATGGAAACCTGACTTGACACAGGAAAGTGAATAAACAGCTTTTTGTTGAGCTAACTAGTTAAATTGGCTTATTGAGGTGTCAGACAATTGGCAGGACTGGCATGTGAGGAAAGAAACAGGACCATGYGGCCAAGAGTGTGGGCAGAGAGATGTGGGAGGAAGATGTCCCGTCTGAGCAGCCCTGAGCGGCTGGGTTGGCTCAGCCACCTTGTGTAACTTCATTCTGGCTGCAGCAGTGAGCAGCTCAATGGAGGCAGGAAAAGCTACCTTAGGAACAGGACAAATTGCCCATTCCTTGCTCTAGATTACTGTGCATAGGCTGCTTCTGATACCTTGGCTCCCTCATTTTAAACCATCATAAATATTTATGTCTGCTTTAAGTGCAGCCAGGTATATGAATACAAGACACTAGACTAAATGGTCCCATAGAGTAAGAGGGAGAGGTCGGTGCTGGGATTATAACTAACTGGTTAAAAGGCAGGAAACTGGGTGATCCATCTTCAGAGAGGCTGTGGATTTGTGCTGCTCAACTTACTCACTTGAGAAGATTTGCAAAAGGGACTCAGAAGACTGGTGGCTGATAATAAATTGGCAGGTGAAGGTCCTGTTGATGAGTGCAGAGTAATATACTGAGAAGAAAATCTAAACAAACCTTTAAATTAACTGTCACATCTCAGAAACATAATTTATTTGGGGCAGTTCACTCAAAGCCTTAGGTAAATGTTCCATACTGGTAAAACCAAAACCAACCAAACAAAAAAAGAGAGTTAACAATTAATGAGAAAGGAATACAGTATGAAGTGGAAAAGCTCATTATGCCACTGTAAACATTCATTCTGAGCCTACATYTTGAATACCCCAGGTACACCATCTGAAAAAGGATGGAGGGGGGGCAGCAAACGGCAGCAAGAGAGTTTTAATATACAGAATAGCTTAATATTTGAGGTGAAATTAAGTAGAGAGATAAGACTCTTGAATCTGAAGAAAGGTGAATATCTGATTATTATAAGAGACGTCTATAATAATCAATGTTATGGAGAAAATAAATAAGAAACAGTTACTTCTCACAGTATAAGTACAAAGGCCCACTGAAAGAAATAATCAGACAGCAAACTTAAAATAAACACACACACACAAAATTTAAGTAAATGACAGAACTGCCCTCTGACTGCAAATGTCAGAGAGAACAAAAGTATGAATGAGTCAAAAAAGAGATTAGGCAAAACCATGGACCATATGGCAAATAGAGGTCACAAAAATTACTGGGTTCTTGGGTCTTTATCGCCTCCGTCCAGCTGTTTCCCAAACCTCTTTTTCTTTTCCCTTCCTTCCCCTACAGCTCACTAGCTACTGGCATAGCCCTAAGTACAGTAAACCTCACAGGTTACTTTTGACTTGCAGATTGGGTCCAGATGTAGCATCACCTCAGCTGCTGTGACCTCTGTAGAGGACTTCCATGTAAGGATTTTCCTGTGCTTTAATACAGCAGTAAACAAAACAGGCAGCTTGTCCCCCTGTAAGCAGATTTTTATTCAATATTGCAGACACAGAACTATTTTTTATATTCTGCAAGCCCCAAGTACTCCTAAGCATGGATCTCAAGGCAGGGAGCAACTCCCCAGATGTGGAGTCAAATTCTTTGTCTGTGTATGACTGTCCCAGTCAGCACATTCTTCATCCAGCCCCAAATCTCCTTCTCTCTTGCTTTCTTTAGGTACTGAGATGATGTCCTGTGACTGAATTTACCATTTTCTCCATTTCCAACGCTCTCCTCCCTTATGTGTTCCCACTCTTTCTGTAATGGTGTAAACGTTTGTCAGTTAGGTACTTGAAGACTCTGCAATAAAGAGGCTGAAGCAAATTAAGTGGGCATCGAAGTATATGAAAGAACATCCTTCTGTCTATTGCAGGGACTATTGAATATAATGGTCCAAATAAGCTTTCAGCTCTGAAAATCCTTGAATCGCTGATTACCTGATGCTGGGAGTAAAAAGACTACCTCATATTTGCCTTGCTTTTATACTCTTCCCTAAACATCTGCTAGTGCCCACTATCAGAGACAGGATATGATGCCAGCAAGGCATTTGGTGTGATCTAGTAGAGCAGCTTTTCTGTTAATGATTGCATGTAACATGACAATTACTCCCCTCCTTGTGTCTTTTCTCCAGCTCCCTAGCAGATCCTTTTTCTTCACTCTGCAATTTTGATTAAAATGTGTTAAGAGACTTGAACTAAATTCTCAGTTCCTACAGATTTGCACAGTAATCATGGAAACAGCAGACAGGGTTAAATGATCTATCTAATACCCTCCTTTACTTTTTTTTTTTTTTAATCCTCTTATGAAACATATCATATAATTACTTTTCATAACAGTTTTTGCAGCATGCTGCAATAGTAKTTTGTGATTATATTCTTTGGTGTAAGTGCCTGACTTAGTAGCAGCTCTGACTATTGTGGCATCTAAGTCAAAGAGAGCAGTTTAGATGAACTGCTGTGTCCCAAGCTGCCATACCTGGGTCACCAATAATTCGTATAGAGGATTTATCGCAAAACCTAAAACTGCTCTGAGCACACCTCCAGGAGCCCTAGCTCAAACTGCATCCATTGCAAAAGGCACATTGGAAACACACCAGGTACACCTAAGAAACTTCCTGCTGCTGGAAGGGTTTAGAAGTTGAAGAGAAGAGACACAAAGAAAATAATTTTCCTTATTTAAAAATATGACAAAAATACTTTCTTGATACAAATATAATATAGGGTTCTAAATATCTTTAATAAAACTTTTTCTATATAGCGATTTTTTTCTTTCAACAGACATATGCTAAATTTGCATAATGTACTATAACCTACTCCCATGTTCTGAAAAAAGCTACTTATGCTGCCTACATCCAAGGATAAGCAATGACAGTCCTTGCAGCACTAAATGAGAAAAGATGAACATAGGATCTGTAGATAAGCAATTGACAGTATTGTTTTCAATGATCTGAAGACTTTTAAACACATAGAAAGCAAAGGAATACAGGAAGAATCTATGGAAACATTCTCAGAACAGTCCCCCTGACTTTAAACCTCCACTAATGATGATATGCTTTGCCCCCCACTATGTGATTAAAAAAGGAAATATTAATTGTATGCCTTTTGGTCTGCAATGATAATGTTCCATTCATTTCATATTTCATGGTTTTCTGTGGGTTATGTTTAATTAGGACTCTCCCAAGATTTTGGTTCACACAGTAGGAGAATAAATGGTTTCAAACCACAAACTGGAGAATAACATTATTGTTCCTCCTTTTCCTACCCAAATTTTAATCACGTCAGCTTTAAGAAGGACAAGGACCATGTATCCACCAGACAGCCTCTGAGGTAAGGAGTGTTCATGCCCTATGTATCGAGTTTACCTCTTTTTTTGAATGTTGTATTTAAAATTGCTTCTTAACAGAGTGATACATTCTCACTGGAATTAAACTGTTGACATGCTCGTGGCCAAGTTTGATTCCTCAAATACACACATATACAGAGATTATATTTTATTTTTCTTCTGGCTGTTATTTCAGAAGTCTTTTGCTCAACTGAGCTGGATCAATTGGTTCATTATTCAACTTCGGGTCATTATTTCATATTTCAAAAGAGGAACTAATTTTTAGGGAATTTAAGTAGATTTTACAGTATTTAGAAGAACTAACCTTTGCAACTGAAAATGATTTTCAGAAAGAAACAAGCCTCTGAGTGTGCTCTTGTCTGCTGAATGAGAACATCTTTTAGAGACGAACATCTGAAACAAATGCCCCCTGGAGGTGTGCACTACTCCAGTCATTACAGAGGGAGTTCTCATGTTCTTCTTAATGCCAGTCCCTGAGATCCTGTCAGTACCTGCACCCATTAAGCCTATCACTTTTCAACTTTACACCAAAATCCTTGATATTGTTTTCCTGATGCACGCTTCCAGCATGCCTGTTCTCGTCTTCCTGCACAGAGAAAAAGATCTTCTCCAGATGTCGGCTCACATGTGGGCCAGACACACATTAAGATACAAGCCCTCTCCCCTTGCTAGATTCCAGCCATGCATGGAAAATACTCAAACCCTACCTAAACAGCAGAATAACTCCATCCCTGCAGTCTATTTTCGTGAAGGACAGAAACAAATGTTTACACCCCCCCTACCCCATCTCGTCTCATCTAGGGGAACATGGAAAGTATCACAGATAATTCCACAGTGGCAGAAAGCTGCTGTTTCATAATCTTATACTGGCACACTGCCAGTTCATGAATTACTTTTAAAGGAAATTAGGGCATCATGAAGAATAAGAAATCTTCTAATACACAACATATGAAAATCCTAGGCTGAAGCAGCTTCTAAATCTTTCTCTCACTCCATTTCTTATTAAAAAAAAAAAATCAGCAGGGTAGGAATCTGCATATGATGTAATACCTGGAGACAATTAAATTCACATTTCTGTGTGCTTTTTTGAAGCTTTTGCATTGAAGCCAGTGGGAGTTTTGTCTGATCAAGGCCTTCTTACACAAATGAACAACTGCAAATGTGTTAGGAAAGACTGATCTCTGGGACAGTGAATCACAAGTGTTTTGTCTCCTTTAGAAGAAAAAAAACCTCTTGAGACTGTTCAGTAATTCATATCCAAAAGAATTTCTTACTTTCATCCTAGCTGGAAAGCAGATTTATTGCACAGAACATTAACTTAAGAATAAATCTGGTGTTAACTTCAGAATAAAGCAATTCAAATAGGACCAATTTAAGACACAGAAATGAAAAAAAAAAAAAAGATAAAACTGTATTGAGCTTACTCTCCAGATGGGCCAGAATATTTTATATTGTATTTTCTACTGACTTTATCTATTTCAAATATAACAATACAATCAAAACTATCTGAGTCCTTCAGAAAACTAAGACACATTTGCTCTTTCACAGATTTAGCATTAGTTCCAATAAGGAACATAGGTCTCTAATGAAAGGTTTAGGAGGATTTTACATGCCTGAATGTTTCTGACAGAGATGCCAGAGGTGGCATTCCAGACCAGCTAATATCAGGAAGATTTTCAAAGGGCGGAAAGCCATGTGGGATGCTTGCTTGCATCTGACAGACCGAAAAGAARCAGCAGGATGAGACAGTTTACGTAGCAGAGATACGATGTCAAGACGCACATCTTCTCCTGAAGATGTCATCATGTATTGAACTGGGGTATAATTCCTCACAATGGAGGAGACTTGCCTTCTGGTAAATGATTGCTCCTGTGAAACTCTTTTGTGCCTCTTGGTCAAGTATATATATTTTTCCCAGCTAATTTGTTAATTATTATTTCAGCAAGAAAATTGCCTGAGGCCCAGTCACCTAAACTCTAGAGGATAAAAGGAATGTACTCCACTGGTTGCTTCCCCATCCCACTGGCTGCTAGTATCCTAATTCCTGAAGCAGTATAAAGGAAATATAGTTATCTAATATAAAGGTATAGAGGCTTTTGACTTAGTATTGCCTCAGTCCAAATCCACAAAGTCGTTTAGATAATTAACTCCCACTGATTTTAATATGTATGGATACTTTTACTATTTCAGCCTAACTCCCTTGTGCTAGAAGATGTAGCATTAGAGGGAAGAAGGTCGGTCCCTGACTGTGACTATGACTGACTGTGCAGGCCTGTGTGATGGCTTGAAGGCCTTACTCAAAAAAGATCCAATTGGTTGGGTGCATAAATCTGTGACCGGGACTGGTATACAATCAGCTACATAACCACAAAGGGTATGATCTGGCAGGAAACTGCTGCCATTGAATTATATATGCAAAAAGCACAGGTTCAGGACTGCAAATATGAATGACATCTAGCAGCAGTGTGTGGTGGCGGGGAGGAGCTGGAATGTTGTTATGCATGGCAGAGAAGTGTCCTATTCTCTTCTGTCCTCCATAGTGAAAATTACTGTTAGAAACACATATTGAATCTGACCCTGGTAGAAGGGCTGTAGGCTATGTTATGATGGTGCTGGTGTGTGCACACTGTAGGCATTTCAAAACACAACTGCAAGCCCTAGTCCACAAAAAGAACATGTACAGGATCACCCAGCACAGGCTATCTGATGAAGTCAGCATTATATCTGAACTACCTGTTATAAACAAATGTGTAAATAACAGCCAACTCCTTATCTCTAATGTTTATGTTTCTGATAAACTTTGGAGAGTGGTAAAGTTGGTCAGTGTTGTCCTGTGTTCTCTACTGAGGTCAATAAGAGTTGAATATCTGAAAACCCATAAAGAGGGTTAATCAAATGCATCTGCCACTTTAACTGAGGCATTGGTCCGTGATACACATCCTTCTTCTGTGGCTTTAGACTGTAGGGAGTAGGAGCTACCTATACTTGCTGTACCTGTGTAAGCCTGGCATAGATAACGTGCCACACCTGCTAAGTTCTTGAACTCCTTCACACCTTCTAACACCCCTGAGCTCTATAGGGATGCTAACTAACATTATTCTTTCTGCATTAAGACCTTAGCTGGCTGTTTGCACAGCAGGGGGACCTCGTCTGTGTAAACAAACCTTTTCCCTTTGGTGATATTAATTGAAATAGGGGCAGAGAGGTTCACTTCCAATGCTTTACCTTGCTCGTAAAGATACGGCCCTATGGCGTGAGACCATTGCAGCCACATCTATGCAAAGCTATCCTTTACTTGTTAGCCGTAACAGCGAATATCGAGCTGTCTCTCCAGTTACCAGTGAATACAACTGGAGCACTTGTTCATCCATGAGAAACTGGGGACAACGAGGAGCAAAGGAGGAAGAAAGTGACGTTTGTCTCTTTGCCCTAAATATTTATTCCTGATTCTGAAAAGTTTCAGTTTTACCTAAATCAACAATGTGAAATGTTACAGGGCACCACCAGGTAGATGTAATGCTCTTCAAACCTGCTTGTAATCTTTGACTGCTAACATATTTTCAGTTGATGCCCAAAGTATTCCATAGGTATCTCACTAAAATCAAGAGTTGCAATCCAGGCCTCACTGTTTAAATCAACAGTTCATGTTCCTCAGTGTGGGTACATGAAATTTACAGATACAGACAAGCTTAAGTTTTAGCATTTGAGTCATGCTACTCATATTCTTAAAAGTAGGCATGTATGGAGGTGTTTGCAGGATTGGGGCTACATCATCGAGTGATTAGAAAACAGTCCCCTCTGGGTCTCAATTAAACATGGCTCCAGAAGCACAAATCAATGCACCAGGGGGGTGGTTTGAAGCTGAGATCATGTCTACAGCACAAGGCACGGCTGACATCACCGTGTTAATCTGGGGTGTGAGCGCTCTGTGCTCGCTGAATCCCCTAGTTTACCTGCAGTTATAACAGCACAACTGTTCTCTTGCCAGTCTAACATATTTCTGTTGGGAGGAAGAGGGGGGAGAGAGAGAGAGGAGTGAGTAAACAAAGGCTTGATGCCATTATGATATGGATGGCGATCACAGATGTGGAACTACTGTCATGACACCTGTCCAGGAGGATGCACTGCTCTGGATGGTTTTGATAAGGGATAGAGGTAAAGACTGCAGCTCTTCAGCATTCCCTGTGATAAGCCTTACCAGTAAAAACAAGGCTGGTATAGGCTGCCACAGATGACAAACWTTTTTTTTTTTTTYCCAGAGCAGTGTGTATTTATAAGCTGTATTCTAGTTTAGACATGGCTATAGTTAATTAATGTTTGTAAAGCACTGAAATTGAAAGGTGTTATGCAAATGCAAAATATTCTTCAGATGCAAAGCCTTATTTTATTTTTCAGAAAGGGTGCTTTCTTTCTTTGTCAGTTATGTTTTTGCTTATGTTGTAAATGATTGGTTGCCTGTGTTTGCTGTTGTAACATGTATTCTTATTACCACTTTGTCTGTCTTTATTGGGACGTCTGCTTTTCAAACTCCAAGGAATTTCTTAAATGCTATGCATGTAAATTTCAGTTCACAGATGTGCAAATTACATAGATGCTTTCCATCCCTCATAGGTAAAAAGGCTGGAAGTTGCAGAAGGGGTGTATACTTGGAATGTGCATGCTGGCACAGTACTGAAACCACAGCTCTTTGAATTCATATTTTGCTTCTGAGGATTACTCCTAAATCAAAACCAATCAGATTTAACAATGATTTTTAAATGGTCTACTCATAAATGGTCAAACCAAGCACCTTGTATATGAAGAATAAATTCAAAACTAGTGCTTCTGCCCTGCTTAATGAAATTTTCTGAAAAAGGAAAAATAACTAAGAAATTGAATAAGGGAAACACTTCTATGAAATGAGGCAGTGATTCTTAGTCTTTTCTTATGTTGCAGTAGAAGAACTGTGGAAGACTGTCCATGACTCAAGGCTCCCTTTTATAAGGAAAAAAAAAAAAAAAAAGAAGAGGTTACTGGTTGTTAGGAAACCTCTTAAGGACTCCTGGCAAAGAACCCGTATCTGGCCAAGATGAAGGTCTCGGCATAATCTCACTGATTTACAGCAATAATAATATGTTGCCTCTCTACTGTGCACAGAAGAAATACTCCTCAGTATTTTTAACCCAAAATCTTTTCATGGCTGTATGATTCTAAATAACTAGTTAAAGTGAAATTGTCTCTTGGGTACAAGGAAACAGCACGATTATTTAAGAAATTTGTGAAGGTGGCAGGAAAGACAAAATAGAATGATTTCAAGAGTTTCACAGTGTGGAGTCCAATTCCTACTTAGGTGACATAATTAAACCAGTGTAATATAACAGTGCATACTACATGTCTTCAGTTACCATGTTCCAGGGAAAACTGAAGAATAATTGCAGACAAAAGCTGAATATCATGGGAAAAAGAGAGTCACCCCTCTGAATTCAGATCAATTTCATTTTGCTCTTTCAGGAATTGTGGATAAGCATTGTCATCTGATCAGTCCAACAGTAACACTATTAAACCAATAATTTTGCACCTTGTAACTATTTCATCTGTTTAACACAGAATTTCAAAGCATGATCACTCTGATGAACAGTGGATTACATGAATATGCAATCTTCAACAAAGTTATATCAGGCTTTTCACCCATGTCCATTGTATTTATTATATCCTGAAACTTAAATTAAAATATTCATAGCTCACTGGAGAGAAATGAAAAATTGATTAACTTAAGTATTTGGGGAAAATGTGTAATCAGAGAAATGAGAAAGATGCAGTCTGGCCTGGGAATGCATTGCTGAGAGGTGAAAGTAAGGAGGAGGTGCCCAAAGCATAACTCCCATGACACACTGTGGTGGCACTTCTAACTGCACTGTTTGCTTTCTCAGATAGGAGGATTCTAGGAAAAGCAAAAAAAAGGAAGTGGAAATTAGGAGTAGGAGGGAAGATTGTTTTCTTATGGCTTTTTTAACCAAAATGACTTTTCCTAAACAATTTCCAAACAGTTACATATATATATATATATGACCAAAAGGTTCACATTTTAGTGGTTTTAACTGTAGGTGTGCAGATTCATACACGCTGTTATTTGCTTTATAGTAATGGAAATACAGAATCTGTTCTTTCATAAGAAGGGTTAGAGAATCTCAAAGTCCTGAAAATGTAATGGCTGTGCTTTAGTGGAAAAAAAAAATTGAATTCAAAAGAAGAAATGATACTTCAGATCATTCTGTTGAGATGATACTTTAAAATTTTCTGTGATTTGAGAATCATCATCTCCTGGGGTACTGAGATGTTGTTGCTGTTTGAAACGTCAAAGCATCAAGAAAAAAAGCTCTGCCATGCATGTAGACCTCATATGTAGAGGCTACACAAAATGCCACTTCCACAGTTTCAGACTCCAGAACTTTGAAACACAAAGAAATAGCTCATTAGACACCCAAGAAGTTTCTGCTGATTTGCAGCTCCTTACAAAATGTGGCATAGATTTGCTGCATATTAAGAAATATTTCTGATTCAGATAATAATGTGATTGCTTATGTGTTTGGGTTTTTTCTACAGCAGTAAGTTCTTGAATACTATTCAGTTGACTCCTCAAGGTTTCCTTAAAGTGCACAACCTCACAAATCTAAAAAATCGAGTCACAGAATGGCTAAAGGAGATTGGGTTTGAAGTAGAGAGGATGCTTAATGTTTTACTTACTTAGGAATGATCCAGTGTGTTAAGCATCATCTCCTTTTTACTTTTGAATTTTTTCCTGATATCCTCTGCAGCACAGGTGATCTCTGATTTAGTTTTCTGCCCAGCATATTAACCTAAACTGCTGATAGCCAAACTGTTGTAGGGGCAAAGCAGCTTAATCACCACAACTAAATTCAAATTTGAGATTGTGAGTGAGCATCTCAAGCCAGTTTGCTGTATGAAATTTTGTCTTGCTGACCACCTCCAGAATGATTCCTCTTCTAGTTTCCATACTTCCATAACTACCGCAAGGTTTGGCTAAAAAACATAAAAAATAAAAAAATCCACAAAAAAATTCTCAAACATTATTATATTTAATGGCAAGATTGAACAGCTTGAATTGCATTCCATTCATTCTCACTGTGTTTATTTCTGTTCCCAAGGCATAAGACTGCTAACTGGAACATCGACTGTTCCTTATTATAGTCTCCAATACCTTCTACTGCAGGATCATTAGCGGAATGGTTTTCCCTTCTGTTTGATTACAGCTTTTGTGTTTGGTGTCATCCATATGTTATGATGGTAGTTTTATGTTCCAGTGACAAAGTAAATAGAGGTTCATGTATCTGTTCTTTCATGAATCTGCCATTTGCCTGATTTTTTCGTTATCTTCAGATGCCTCACAGTTGTGAATGGAGCTGATTTATAGGCCTGGACAGGCTGCTTAAATCACATACTGAGGGCAAATGAAGATAAACTGAGTTTCCCAAGCTGACTGACACTAATGAATAGTTATAAATGTTTTCTTTAGCTGAGGAATATTTAAAAAGAAAGAGGGAGAGAAAGAGAGAGACAGATCTGCAAAGAGGTGTTTTTTTTTTCCATATAAAAGCTTCTCTGGAGCATATTTCTCATTAGGAGAAATGTGATATGAAGATGACTTGAGGAAGTCAAGGTGATTTAGGGAATTAATTGTTGAAAGGGTTAAAATTCCTAGTATGCAATTCTTAATGGAGCAGTAGAAGCTACAGCTGTAGGAAAGAGGTAGAAAAAGTAAGTAAAGGAGCATCTGAGAAACAGAAGACAGTTCGGGTCTGCTGAGAAAAAAATATAATTGTCTGAGCTCAGTTGTGCCTGATCCAGGGGACTTGGAGATAATATGTCAAGAACATTCAACGTGATAAGAAAGCAAAGAAGATTTTTAACACTGAAGTTTCTGCCTTGTCATTTTCCAGGAAAAAAAAAAAAAAAGAAAAGGTGAAAACAGAGCAATGATAAAAAAGATTATGGCCCGTAACTTACCATGCATTCATCCTCTTGATATCACTAATAATTAGTATCTCAGCATTAAAAAAAAAAAAGGGCAACAATTAGGTGATCACATATTTTAATGGCAGGAAAAATGGCAATTACTCTCTTCCTGAGGAAAAAATAAAACTTCATTCCTATAAATTCCAGTTACATAAGAATATGGGCCATTACACTATTGAAGAAATCTGTGACAGAGAGTAGGCACTAGAAAATATCTATGAAATATGATTCTCATTCATAGAGCTTTCTGAACTGCAGAACACCCACAGAGCAAAATCAGCTGCAGATTGGTCTTTCTTCATCATGGAAATAATAGAAAATAGGACTAGAGGGGAGTGTGAGTGGCTATCTAATCTAACCTCCGTGCTAAGGCAGATGAGCGATAGCTGAAACTTTCTGGCAGACTAGCACAGCCCATACAATGTGATAAACGTGTTTGGGGGTTTTGTTTGTTTGTTTGTTTGTTTATAAATTCTCTCTTAGTAGGACAGAAAGATGTGTTCCCAACTGTATGCAAAAATCCGTGATCAAAACAGCTAATGCCACTGGAATGCACTCAACTTTATTTCTGCGTATATTTATTTGACCATAAACCAAAACAACATTCAAATTTAAATTTTTTTGGGCTGCAAAAGTTGATTCAGGGAAGAAGGAATTCAGTTAATGAACCTCTTCTCACCAGGTGTTCCTTGTGGCAGGATTTTGAAAATTCTGCGTGTTTTCTGTTTCTGCTGCATCTATTCAGTGGCATAGATAGGCACAGAGGGTACGGGAGGAAAGCAGCACCCGTCACTGCTCTTTGCATTTGAAAGGAAACTTTCTGCAGTGAGGAGAACATCCACGCTAGCAGAATCTACCATTCACGGACTGCGTTCCTGCTATGTGTGGCATGTGTACCTATTCACAGAGATCAAAATGTTCCGCATTGTAGAATCTGCATTCAACAGATGGAGCATTTGTCTGTATCTGAGAAAAAATCACAGTATAAAAGCAGTAGCGCGGTGGAGGCTGATGCGAGTCTTCAGCTTTACATTTATACACTCACACGTTAAAGATTACCCTGCCCTACCCTCCACTTCGGGTAATTTCCGTGGTTTTTACGGCTCAGGAGCGGAGACCCAGAAGGCAGAAAGAGCGCCCGGAACAGATACCGGCTCCCGTCCACGCAGGGAGGGCAGGGCGTGCGATGAAGGGACGAGGGACCCCGCGCCCCCCCCGGCGCCGCCCGCTGCCCCCGCGCCCCCTCCCGCGGCAGCGCGCGCCCGCTCCGCGCTGCCTCCCGCCTCAGGTCCCCTGCCTGTGTTACTGGGCCTTGAGCTCTGGGTGCTGTTCACGGAGCCTGTCCTTTGCTGGTGGCTGAGTAAAGATACCTATTGTAAAAATCAACCGGGAAAAGTACATCTTAAGAGAAACGTCTCTTAGGAGCGCTTACTCTCTTGAAACCGTAGCTGTTGGCTTACGGCACGCACGCTTCAGAAGTAATAGGAAGTCTCGCCGTGTCGGGTATGAGAGTTTTTTGCGCATCTATGAAAAATCTTTTATCAAGTGACATTCCCGTTATCTTTCTCCATCGCTCTCCCTCTTACACAGACTTCCTTTTTTTTCCTTCTACCCGGGCCCGACGTAACACCCCTGTCCGTGCCCGATGTCACACAGCCCCTGCCCATCCCCGGTTTAACACCCCTCTCCCTGCCCGGTGTCACACCCCTGCCCGTGACCGGTGTGCGGTTCTCTCCGTGTTTTTTTCCCTCGCTGTAGGGAAAGGTAAAAGAGGTGACAGACAAAGCCCATCAGGCGGCGACCGCACGAGGACCGCGGCGCTACGCGCGGTTCTCACGCTTAGGCGCGACCGTTTCCCGCCCCGACCCAGCGCACAGCACGCGCCAGGGGTCCGAGCAACTGCAGCAACTTTTTTTTTTTTTTTTTTTTTTTAAATAATAAAAAAAGAATTATTTCGGGGCTTTTCCAGATCAGAGGACGGTTCCCTTTCGGGAAAAACCCGCTCCGGCCGCGCCCCGCTGCCGTGGGTGCGGGGGTTTGCTGCGCGCCCCGCTGCGCACCCCGCGGGGCTCCGCATGCGTCAGGCGGCGAGTGGCGTCAGCGCTGGCGGGCGCGGAGCGGCGGGGAGGGGGCAGCGGGAGCGGGGGGGTGGGTGGAGGGGGAGGAGGGAGCGCGCTTCATCAGGAGGCGATGGCGGCACCGCCGTGACATCACCCCGCGGCTTATATAGTTGGGGAAGGGTCCGGTCCCCCCGTCTGGTGCCTGCAGCTGCCCGCCAGCGCGCGTGCTGAGGGCGCGGAGCGGCGCGGAGCGGCGGGGCTCTCTCTGTCTGTCTGTCTGTCTGTCTCTCCGTCTCTCCCCAGGATTTATGGACTTTACTTTCTAGAGGGCGGCGCGGCAAGGATGAGAGCCCAGCTGGTGTGCGTGGTGCTGCTGGCCTTGGCCTCCTGCAGCCTCTGCTCAGGTAAGCCCCCGCCGGCGCCCCGCACCGCCCGCCGCCCGGGCGCGCCCCCGCAGCGCGGGCTTTGCGCTCGCCGCCGTCCCCCGAAGTCTCTCTGACCGGTAGGCACTGAGCCGCTCCCGGAGCCTTGAGAGGGACCTAAAGAAAGGAGGCGAAGTCGCTTCGGGCTGCCGCGGCTGTAGCCAACGGGCGCCAAGGAGCTGGCCCTGATAAGGGGCTCCGGCCAGCATCATTTTTTCTGTCGCTCCCATAACTTTCTCTCTTCATGTARACCATTCCTCCTCACACCATCCATACCATGGCCGGTAGTGTAGACTAGTCATTGGAAATACACGTCAGCGTAGACCATCTGCTTGATTATGCTGCCTCATTTGTGATTTATTGAATACCATGTATTTCCAAACTATCATAGAATTTATAATTTCTGCAACTCATATGAATAGGTGCCATAATCCAAATCGACATGAATCAAGTGACCCTTTAGTCACTTCATAGTGACAGAAATACAATTTTAGTATTCTGGGGAAAAAACTGCTAGCAACTGATCTGAAATTATGACAGAAAATGCTGAATCAGGTGGAGATCACACAATAGGAAGGTTAATGTAAGTGCGTTTCTACTCCAAGGGCAATTGCTTTACAAACCTCAGAAAAGAGGACCATATATTAAAATGCCTTGCCTGCTCCTTTGGAAAATGACACAGCTAAGTGTGTGTCATTTATGCCCTAAGTTTATGACCAAAAATAGGTATGGTGGCGATTGAACAGGTGTATACACACAGACATGAAGCAGAACAGGCTTCAAAATCCAATCTTAACTAACTTGCAAATTATTTTAATTTTTAACTCCGCAAAATTTAAAGAGTAAATCTACAAGTAGCTTCATTTTTCAGCTTCAGTATTCAGGAGGACTCAGAATTCCTAATTCTCACTTTAGATTGACGTTTCCAATTTGTATTCCCCTGCAGAAGAAAAATGTAACACACGTAATACCTGCATTTTATGACAGTTTAAACATAATCATTCTGTAGAATCTCATTCTGAGAACTGGTGATCTCAGTGACAAGGCTTAATATTTATTATTTTCTCCCCGTGTATTTGAAGCTTTTAAAACAAAGACTAGTATTTTCAGTGAGGCGGTTTCAAATTCAACTGTTTGTAGAGACTGAATGAAAGCCCACTAAAGTAAAAAATTTCAGTGGAAATTAAAATAGGCTTATAAAAAAAACCAGAAAATTGTATGTGTAACTGACCTGATGGTTTATTTCCTTGAAAATTTGAAATTATATTTAAATGAGAAATGCCATGGAGAAGCTTGTGTGGAGGGGCCAAATCGGTTTTAACTAATATGGACCATTATGTCATAAAGAAAATGATCATTCATTCTAATTTTCTTTTGAAAATGTTTGCCCTCAGGGGAAAGTGTGTACCTGTAGAATGTAACTATTCCCGTAGAATGCAAATGTGTGAATAGAAGCTATATTTCTTGTCAATAAGAAGTGAATCAAGAGGACATCCAACTGTGTGAATTCCCCTCTGATTCGAACAATAATGTGGAACCAGACTTTTTATACATTGCTCTCTGAGAGCCTGCTCTTCTTATGCTTTTACTCCTCATCTGTCTCTTTCACTCCTGAATTACCCAGACGTGCTCCCTTCTCTTCCTCCAAGCCTGGCTTTATTCTTCACTCGAGGAATCTTGACCAGCCTCCTAAATAATGTCCTTCAGACTTCTTTTCTCAATCAAAATGTTTCTTAATACCTACCTATCCTCCACGTCTGCAGCTATGTTCCAACCTCGATGGTGTGGAAGCTATCTTCCATCCTCTATAGAATATAAAAAACAGGTGCTAACCAGACACAAGTCCTTTCATTGTCCTTGGCTGGTATGACCCAGGATGCCACAAATCATGATGCTGTCACACGTGTGCTGCTCACCCATTCACAGGAGCTGCTGCTATCATTAGTAGAAATTCAGCTGAGGTGATCTTGTGCTGCCAGCAGAACTTTGGCTAATGGTAAAGCGCTTAAGAAATTAGGTAACGCTGAAAACCGGTAGTGCTGACAGGGCTGAAAGGCGTTAGGTTGGAGATTAGTTGCTAGTGACTTGCTGTAATACTGATCTACAAACCAGTCTTACTTAGTATTTTCCATAACAACTTCAATGCAAAAAGTAAGAATGAATGAATGTAGTGTGCTGGTAATGCAAAGGTGAACAGGAGCATCACTACAGAGGAGGATCGGCATAACACATAGAAGTTTTTGATGACCTGAATAATAGAAACAAGAAGCAGTGCAACAGTACAAAATGCAACAGCTTAGGAAATAGTAGAAGTTCCTATTGAAAGCTCCTTTTAGCAGAAGCACTGCTGTTGGAAATGTCTGAGGAGATAAAAGAGTTGGTCATATTATCTGACCTCGTTTTTTTTATGAGATACTGAAGTTTTTCAGCCATGAAAGACAAACAAAATCAAAGAACGTGTAAGAGAGCTACTTCCTGTAACTAATGGTAAGCATTAAGGTAGCTAAGTACTGAGGCTTCTGATCCAAACTGTACTATGCTGCGCTGTCTTGAGATCACATCAGGCACAGAGGAGGGCCACTCTGATGAGGTGGGGAACACAAGGCTATTACAAGAAAGCAGAATAGATGAGAGTCTAATAGCTCTGGGCATAGCCTTTCAGTGAAGTATTTATGGGATTTCCAGAGGAATGATTTATGTCCAAAAGGCACAGTGATCTTGTATTTGTTTGCTAATCACCGTGTAAGCACACCCTAAAAATCTAAKCTGGGAAGGGCTGTGATTGCTCTCAGAAAATACATGAGTTGGGTAAATACTGCAAATAGAAAGGTATCATTTATAGTGAAGGAAGTTATATACAAACCATTAATAAATTTGTAATTAGAAATACATTAGGCTTGAAATTAGAAAAAGGTGAATAACCATTGATAGTTTGGAAGAATTCCCCAAAGAAGAAACACAGTGGTGGTGGTGGTGGTATCTTGTTATTAAGATTGAACATGATCGATTTTTAAGAGCATTATAATGGTTGTCTTCCTGTGCTAGCAGAAATCTGTGACAAATTAGCACATATTTGTATAAAAGGTCCCTTACAGTCTCATGTTCTGTGAAAGGTAGTGACACAACATGGTGATGATCCCTGAAATTAAGGCATAGGCAGAATCTATCCACAGATTCTGTGGTAGGGTGTTACATGCCAACAGCATTGATCATTTTAATGAAAGTGAGATATGAGTTACATGAATATGGAATAGATTTTTGGTTTAGTTTGGTTTTAAATATAAGTAAGTGTATTGGTTGGCGTTGGACTGCTGGTATTCCAGGAAAGCTAAAAGCCATGTGGAACTCTGTTTTGCCTGAAGACTTAAGTGATTTCTGTATATATCTCATCTTCGAGCTGTGATTGCTGCTACATTTTCAAGGCACCAGATCTTCTTTGTGATTCTGTACAGCACAAAGCAGAAAAGTTTGTGGCTGTTTTCTCTTTCTACAGCAATTTTTGCCCTATTCACCAAATCACAGGTTTTGCAAGTCTCCTGAGCTATCAAAGGTCAATTAAATTAGTAAAGAAAATCCTAAGACTTTCAGTCAGAATACTTTCTTTTGGTATATGCATTGTCAAGAGTTTGTATCACAAACTGATCACGCTCAATTCCCTCATATCAGTAAAAATATTAATTTAACCAAGAATAATCAAGACTAAATCTTGTCAATTAATCATAACTGCCATTCAYCTAAATACTTAGCTGCTACTTAAATAAATATTATTTGAAAATAAATATCCAAAATCATCTTCCAAAGTAAGCAGAGGTGACTAATAGTGATTCTGAAAATCACACTGATTTTGAATGAAGAATATTGCAGCAGTTTTGTTTACTGAAAGGGCTGCAGAATAGTGGGCCTGTGTACCAGTGAACTGAGATTAATGAATATTTTCATTCACTTCAATAAGCTTGATCATGCTTTAAAAAGGTAGCGAGTATCCATTTTAACATAATGTTGCTGTTACCTGAAGACTCCTCACAGTCCCTCTAGATCACTTTGCTGTGTTTTTATCTAAAAGTTGTTTGTTTGGTTTTTGTTTGTTTGTTTTTCAAAATTCATTGATACATCTAAATTCTGTATGCTGAATTGAAATGTCCATGATTTATGACGAAATAATAAACATATGTTTCTGGTTTATTCCCAGATTCAGAAGAGGAAATGAAAGCGTTAGAAGCAGATTTATTGACCAATATGTATACATCAAAGGTAATTATTTTTCCTCTTTTAGGTGACGGGTAGGGAGCAAATGAATTCTCATTACAAACCCAGAAGTCTTTGCACAAAGTAATAACCTATGGTCTAGACCGAAAAGTTCAGTGCTAGACATTACTTCGGTGCAAGATTTTCTCCAGTTCAAAGGAAATTTAAAGGTGTTGATGTGACACACTAAAAGTGCTCCTCACTCGTAACACTGGTACTTTCATTAAACTGTCAAAACTGTGTTATGTGCAGAGATGTAAATTTATATAAGGAAATGTGTTTCCAATAGGATTATGCCTGATGAAAGCTAAATTAACCTTGAGTCAAATCCGTAAGTGCTATTTTTATGCAGAACTTTTCCTATATGCATATAAAATTAAGAAAGTCATAAAGCAAAAACTGTTAATACATATGCTGATTTTCGTTTAGGAATTTAATCGTAGCATTACTACAGGAACATGGGGACATGGCTGTGAAAATATTAATCTGATAAATGACATTTCCTTGACAAGTTGCCAGACTGTGAGCGATGTACATGTTATTTAATACAGATAGAAGAAAATTCACTTCCAAGCTCATACTGACAAGGTGAAGCAGCAAGTGTTGCACATATGTATTGAACAGGCTGATAGACAAACACTTTCTCAACACTGTTATTTTCCACGAATGATCTAAGAAGTATATATGTCTAATATTTCTTCAGCAACATATTAAAGAACAAACCCTGAAACAAGTGCCATGGGCTTAAGGTTGAATGTTTTAATTCTTTGTTCTAATGAAGTTCAAGTGGTTCTTAAATTCAATGGAAAATAAAATGAGAAATGAAAAATTTCCCCAAAAAAAGAATTTCATAAGCCAATGACTAGTTGAAGGTTAAGGACAAAACCTGCCTGGAAGGCTTCTGTGTTTACTGTATTTGCTTATATGTGAGCTTTTTCACAGGATCCTTTGAATAGACTAGAATAAGAAATGAGGCCAGAAAAATACATTGTTTTGATCTGGTCTGGCAGTTCTTAGGTTCCCATGTTCTTTACTGGCATGGTAATTAACCTTAGATGCCAAATAAACCTGTTTGCCACTCGCTTCTCTAAGGTACAGAAAGGTTTAATAGATATTCTTTTCCTGAGACAAATTTAAATGTAGGAGGCTGACAAAAATAGTTCCTTCTCTGTGTGGCAAAGCATGTGTATGCCCTGGGAGGAAACACTGCAGGTATTGGTATTTCTGCTACTGACTTTAGTGGAACTGTGAACCCAACTTCCACTTCCATCTTTTCCTCCCTCTCAGCACAGAGCACAATCTCAGGTAACTAAAAATGCACAAATATAGTGCACCAGTTGATAATGCAATGATGTTTGCCGTAATACTCTTCTATGTTGTTTTACATCATGTAGCTTGCTATTCAATTTCCTTATGGTATATACCATAAGTCAAGCGACACCTGAAGTTGACAGAAGCAGTAGATGCGTGGTGGAGACACTGCTTTAATTCTACATTATACTGCCTTAAATCACCATCTAAAATTCATTAGTTCAATATATATTGTCTCTTCACATCAAAGTAAGGCATGGTGGAACCACTAAAAAGTGTGCATAAATGCTTCTACAAGAGGCATACCACTATTCCATTCATTACTGAAATGACAAATTCTTTTAATTTTTTTTTTTGTTGTCCTCTGCTAGCTTTTAACCCTCATTAGAACAAAAGTATGGTTCTGGTGTGAGAGACAAATTTGAGGATGGTATGTGTAATAACTGTCTCGTATTGTGCCTGAGATCTGGTTCCAGCTGAGGGCAATTACTTTTAAATTGCATTAACTGTCTTTGACACTGACTTGGTAATAAGCAGCAAGGGAAATCCAGACAATTTAAATAGCATTAGGATGAGGAAAAAAAAGRAAAAAAAAAAGAAAAAAAATTGTTTATGAAAGCTCAGATCTAAAAATGCAGCAAAGGGGATTATCACTTATGGTTCTAGTATTTGACAAAAAAATCTTCCTAAGTAGGCTCTTGTGAAGTATCGTATCAAGACTACAGCTAGGGTTTAAGCACACACCTTTTGCAACGTTCAGTAGTCTGTCCAATATTATGGAAAGAGTTACCATATGCTTTTGACTTCACAGACTGCTGTCCAGTGTCTACTGGCCCTTTTCAAACTGCTCTTTAAAGTCATCTATATGCTGAATCACTCTCTGTCTTTAAAGAAGTACGTCCATGCTTATTGCAACCTGTCTTCAACATTTAATACAGTTTATTACCCTTCCCTGCTGTTACATCTCAAAGAAGATACAGGGATCAAACAAGTCCGTAAAATGCTTTATCAGTCTTTCCTCTAAGATAAAATCCAAAGAGCCATTTGGAAGATCTGGTAAGACAGCACAACCTGAAGTGTTACAAATATGCAGTTATCTGCTGTCTCTCTTTTGTATCAAATAGATAGCTCTATTCCCAGCTTCCTAAATGCTTGCCTGAAACCACCACTTGCATGAAGAATGTCCTGAACTCAAACAAGATTGAGATGATGGTAGTTAAAGAAAAAAAGAAAAAAAGAAGTGTTTCCTTGAAGATATATCATCACTAGAATATACTCCACCTTTGGGATCCCCACTCATATTCATTTTCTGAAGTCTTGTACCTTCTGAGCTTCTTATTATTCTAGGATGCTTATTGCTGACTGTATGTGCCCAGACAGTTTAGCTTCCTTGTCTGAGGCAGATGAGGTTACGGCTGCCTAGGAGTTACTGACTTCCTGACTCAGTCATCACATAAAAATTCATTACATTTACAGGCATTAGTATGCACCATGGAAGAACTTCCGCTGTAACAGAACTCAATACCATATCTGCTTAAAGACAGAGAGTATTTTTATTATTTCTATGGTTACATTCTGAACAAAATTCAACTACTATTCCAAAAAGGAACCATAGAGATCCTACATTACCTTGGGTTTTACTTGTTATGAATTTGTTTTTCATCTGCCTTCACTAAATAAAGACAAGAATATAAAAAGCAGAGAATTGAACTTTCTATTCTAAAAAAAAAAAAAAAATAGCATTTGGGAGGTATGCATTATAACATAGGAAGTAATCTTAAACAAACTATCAAGGGTATCATTCAACCAGAAATGGAAAGAAAAAGTTATAACTTGGGATTCTCTTTAATCTTTCATAGGACAAGCCTGTTGTCAAAGGAGGAAATATTCTCAAGCTCATTTCAGTTTCTTAGTTGATTTAAAATTCTCTTTCAAGATGTATGAGGTGTGGGAAACCATATATCTGAGTCTTATCTCAGAAGCATGTTCAACAATGGAAATGCATACATCATATTCACTTCAGCATTAATAACTTTTAAATTCTGATTCATACTGCAGTCTCTTTTCTTCCTTCAGATCACTCTCAGATATTTTTCAAGTTAATCTTAAAAAAATTAGTTCCGTCTTGGCAGATATGGGTTCCTTGATCTTTGTGTAGGTGTTTTCCGAAACATGTCTTGAGCAACTATAGTTGGTATTGCTTAGACCTGTGTGGAAAACATATCACACATTGGAAATGTACCTGAACATTTGGGTTATGGTCATCTTAAACTGTGTTTTCACATACTCCTTTAGGATAACCACCTCAGAGATTTCCCRTAACCTATAAAACAAAGCTGTCTAATTGTAATGCTTGCTGTAATAGTGAAGTAGAGTAGAAAAGTAACACGGCTGCTCTGTTCAGTGACTGGACATGACCTGGAGAGCTCCATGTTCAGTTAAAAAAAAAAAATCACTCTTGACTGAAGTTCTTAATGCTTTATAGTCTCATTCTGTGAGCTGGCAGCAGTGTAAGTCAGAAGCAGGAGTACCCAAGTGAAAATACTTTGAGGTGATATATGCRTGGTATTAATGGGAATTAAGACTCCCTTAACAAACGAAGTATGCTTGCAGACAGCACTGCGAATTTTTTTCCCCTAACCTCATAAGTAGCAGCTAAGACCAATTTCATCTAATGAAGTCTGCTATTTAAGTGTTTTACTAATATACAGAATAAAGTTCCTTTAAACATAGACATGCATCAGGCTAACATAAAGTAGTAACTTTAGATCAAAATGATTCTATAAATTACGCAAGAAGGCATAACAAATTTCCCTATCCTTTCCTCTTCTCTTCTGTTCCCATCCACTGGAATATTTTTGKTTTTTTAACTCAGAACTCTCACTTGCTCATGTAGCACTGCCCCTAGATTTTAGTCTTCATTGCAATTTAGCTATCGTAGTGCTAGCTCACATTTCTTTCGTATATCCAGGAGAGAGAATTGCACTGGAAAAGCCTCCTCATTTGTCATGGAAAGCTCCATATTTTGTATTTCACAAATATTTTAAAACAAACCAAAGAAGATTTTGAAATTGCAGTGGATGCTTGCTCTTTTTGCTAGTTTAACTTCTGTTAATTAAATTAGACATTCTGCAAAAAGTTTTAATTTTTGTTTTGAACCTGTCACATCTTTTCAAATAATTTGACAGATTAATTAGGGCACCTAGATGGGACAACAGATGAGCTCAAAGTAAACAATGCAGAACCAATTTCAAGCTTCTGAATAAGATTTGAGATTTGTTTTCTTCTTAGCCTCAAAACAAAATACTCTTTTTTTTTTTTTTTTCCTGAGCCCTGTCAGGAATCTGAGAACACAGAGTGGTTTTATTGAAGGGCTAAATTATTCTAATTTCGAAAGGCATGCATATGTCAGATGTATATTGGAGTAATGATGATGGCCAAAAGGGAATTTTTGTAACTAATGCTAATAGTGATGCCAGCTTTTCTTGTTTCTTCCTCACTCCTCTCCATTTTCTTCCTTTTTCCTCAAAAAATAGTGAAGTGTGGTGAATATGCATAAATCTTGCATGCAATGCCCCTTTGTTAGGAAGGCGCTTTAAAGAAACGAGATTATGTGATCGCCTAATGTTCAGCTAAGTAAGCACTGCATCCACACTCTCAGTTAACGCTGTCAGTATGTAAAAGGCAGTGTCTGTGTTAATGTAATACCTATATTTAACTTTGTACATCCAGGAAAAGAAGCAAATACATTTCAGTTCATAGGTAAAGTGTAATCCTAATGTGCACAGCAAGGAAGCCCTTGCCAGTGATAAATAGGAATTTGCTATTTGGCTTTTGATTGGAGATTGCTATGTCACCAGTTGTAGTTTAAGGAAACTAATTTCTATACTCACCACTAAAAGGAATACAATTTGAAAGAAATAATTAATAGTGGGAGAACCAAGAAAGCAGCAAAGACATGAAAAGCAGTGAATGAGGTAGGAATTAGGTTTTTCACTTACTTTTTTCTATTGATAATCAAAACTAAAGAAGACTACTGCCACAACTGCTTGGAAAGAACAGTACCAGTAGAAAAGTAAAAATTACTTTTCTCAACATTTTTTAAAAGGGTTTAAAAGTTAAATAGCCTAAATAATGCAAGATACTGGAGCAAGCAAAATTTGAGACAAACCATGATGAAATTTCTCTATTTCTGTCTTTCTGTAACATCTCTGAACAGGTCCATTATGGACCACCTAAATACAGTTGGTCTGAGTTTTTCAGGCCAGTTACCAAATCAGGAATACATTGTTTGCACAGCTCTGTTGCATCTTTGCTCATCTTCATCTAAGCCCCTAGACCTTCGATTCACATCTCCCAGGCTCATGACTCTCCAGCATCCAAAACTCCTGGGGCTTACAGATTCCATAACTTCAGACCCAGCCTCAAAGGACAGCTTGCCCTGAAGCAGGGACTCCATTCCTTTTCTCAGGGAATTTTGAAATGACTGGTATTTGTTCTGAACTGGGGAGGAGTGTCTAGTTAACCACAGGCATCCACCTTGGATTCCAGTACTGGGAATTTATCCAGTGGGTTTGACTCATTGTCCTGATTTACACCTGTGAATTTATATTATATTAATTTCCATCTGTTTTTGTTTGCACCTGTGCAGAATGACTATGAAATGCTACCATTCTGGTTTGGTAGCAGTTTAGTTTTTCATCGTGTATATCTACCTGGGGGGTAAGGCTGTGGGGAAGCAGACTTGGTGTGTTTAATAAAAGAGTTGTCCTAATTTCAGCACTCTCTAATTATTGTCTAAAAGTTGAGCAGATGAAAAGTACTTCAAACACACAAACTTATTCCTACCTAAATGTTTGAATGTCACACATTATTACTTAAAAACAAAATAAAAATTGCAACACGTTAAATAGTGGGTATTTGTATTTTCAGATTAACAGAGCAAAGCTTCCTTACTGGAAAATGACCCTGCTAAATGTCTGCAATCTTGTCAACAACATAAACAACCAAGTGGGGGAAACAGTAGAGGTAGATGAAGAGGATCTTGTTTCAGGAAGACAGTTTCCTGCTGCTCTGGATGGCTTCAGCTTGGAAGCAATGCTGACAGTATATCAACTCCAAAAAGTTTGCCACAGCAGAGCCTTTCAGCATTGGGAGGTAAAACAAACTATCACAAATGCATCTTTCAACTGCTATTAAACTCTCAGGCTCTGTTCGTAATGATGTTTTAAAATCTATATCCATGTGACCCTCTGTCACATTGTCTGAGCTTTCCTTCCCTTTTATGTATTCTCTAATACCTCTAATATGCCTCTCATTGAAAGAGTTGTGAATTAATGTAGTTTCTGACAAGCTGAGCGTCTGGTTTTTATAATGACCCATGGATAAATGAGAACTATTCTTAACTACGTACTTTCTCCACTCTTTGTAGACATTTCAAGGAACCAAACAAACACATGAAAGTGAGCTCTATGCCAGGACACAAAATTGATACCTGCTTAACAGACGTGAAGTTACTGTAGATTTATTGAGGCACAACTAAATGTAGGCAGAGTTTCTGAAAACCCTTTTAAGGCCCTAAGGCAAACTGGATTCAAAATGCATGGACACGTGCCCATGTGCACATGTAATTTTACCAGGTACTCTGGGCTTCTTATCATTGCTAGGAAACCGGTAGCAAGGGAACTCTTGCTTTTCGCTTCCCCACGCTTAAAGAGGGCCCTGGAAGTTGACATTGTGATTGTACGAGGATTGCTGCTTTTAAACAGTGATTGTTTATAGTCCATTTGTGATATTTATCTTAGTGCAATGATCACACAGAGGCACACTGGGCACAATCCACTTGCGTTGTTACATATTACACTAAAAGCTGCTTTGCGTAGCGAACAAAGGTATCTCAGTGTCACTACCCACTTTCCAGTAAACCCAGTTTCTTCAGCTATTACAGGTTCATGGACAGTCTGGCTGAATCTTGATCCTCTTTTGTTTGCTGAATCACAGCTCTGTATTTGCAGGCTTATTCTCAATCCTTCATATTAGCTGGGATGGTCCATACAAAAGACTGCAACATCTTTGAGAACCAGAGTTTTCTGAGGACTCTTTTCATCAGTACATTTATTGCTGAAAAGGAGCTACCATAGAACCGACTATGTGCAATAGCTCATATGACTTAATCACAGTTCCTTACTTTGCAGTTGCATCACCTCTTGTGGTGGTTGGGAATCATCACTCCTAACAGTACTGCATGTGAAATTGAAAAATAATACTCCTCTCTCAGCTTAGGAACACGCTTATGCAGTGCACAGGTTTATAAGACACAATAAAAGAAGAAGGGATACAGCCAGAGGGAGAAGGATTGAAGAAGGCTTGAAATAAACAATTTATGTAATGAAAGAAGTTCTTGTGATCTTATTCATCCAGGATTGACTCCAAAGTCTGTTGAAACCATGAAAGTCTTTCCATTCTTTTCAATAGAATTTAGATGAGCACTCGTTTATTAAGTAATTAAGTGAGTAACAGAGTTTGATTGCTTAGGGAAATACTGAGGTGAGTATAAAAATGTTTTCAGTTTAATGCCTTTCAGCAAGATTGTAGGACTGTACTTGACCATGGAAGAATGTGGTGAGAGAATGGATGAAATCTTAACAGATAAAGCAAGAACCAATCTGAACAAAACACTTCAAAAACTCCAAGTAAAACTCAAAACACAGTTATATAAGAAATTTTGATTGACAAAATTTTGGCTTTCTTGTGCTTTATTTCATTTCTTATTTATTTATTACACATTTTGATTTTTCAGCTGTGGGAAGTTGCAGATAAAAATATTGCTCAAAAGCTGAAACCAGCAAGCAGTGGGTGTTTTAGGAGGTGTTTAGCCTAAAGGAGTGATTACAGAGTGACGATCATGAGGAAGTTTTCAGTCAATTTGAGTTTTAGTCCAAGGAGGACATACCAGCTTTTCTCTCTAGTCAAAACCAATGATCTCATTTGTTTCAGTGGAATTTAAATATCACCTCTGTAGGATTCAGCTCATCTTTTTTTATTTCTTCCTTTTTTTTTTTTTTTAAAGCCCGCAACTATTATGGTAAAGATTTTTCTTTGTGGCAGATGTTAAAATAAAGTTTTATAAAACTTTCTAGGATAATCTTCATTACCAAAAAAAGCTGGTAACATTGTGTCTCTTCTTGCATCCTGCAGTTACTTCAGCAAGATGCTTTTGATCTAGAGAACTCAAGCCAAGACAAGGAAATAATGAAAAGAAAAAATCCTTATATTCTGAAACGGCAGCTACATGTGAACAAAGCTAGAAGACCATACATACTCAAGAGAAGTTCATATTACTGATGCAGCAGAAGAAAACAATGTATATTTAGTTTATAGGTAACTGTGCGTTATGGTTATCTTATTTAAATCTAAAATCATACTTGTGTGAAAATACACTATGGAAAATCATCAAGATGATAACATAACTGTGTCTTTTTTGCAATTGCTGTTTCTTGATTGTGATTTTTTCCTACTTGAGATTAATTGGACCAATACATTTGCAAATAAATCTAGTTTCTAAGCATGATGTATTGTACAAAACTGAGATTTCAACATATTTCCAATAATATTGTAGTCTTTTCCTGTTTTATAAAGCACACCGACATATGCCAAGTAAATTGATATTGTCCATAAACCCTACTGAGAATCTTACATTTTCTTAATGCAACACCTCAAACATATATATGCTTGCAAATTTTTGTATAATACACTAGTCAGAACTGCCACAATATTTTATATATTGGCCAGTTTAATTTGTTAGGGATTAGGTCTAACGAAGGAAGGAAATACTATCAGCTAACTATTAAATGACAATTTCAAAATTCATATTTTAAATAGCCTGCTTGTAAATGAATTTTAAGTTCTTGACTCCTAACTTGCCACTGAAGCGTCATAATTTAAGAAAACAACACATAAATGAGAACAAACCCAGATGTGCTTCAGAGTCTTGTGTATCACCGACTAAATAAGGAAAACAGTTTATTAAATCAGTAAAAGAATTTACAGTGTTTACCTAATCTATGATTGCTCAGGAAAAAACAAAATAAAGGCAAAAAATAAAAGCTGATTCATGTTCCTGTGCTGTCACTGTTAAAGTCAAAATACTAATCTGGTTATATGAGAAACTAGGGAGAAGTATTTGAAAGATGAATTAAAATTAGAACATCTTAAACTTACAATTAAAAGGCATTTCCTTTCCCTGCCTGTACAAATTTGTAATAACAACAGGCAGGTTCAGGGGTTAAAGACAAGTCTTGGAAGCTGACGGAGAGGGAAGCTCCCAGCATGGAAAAAATTGTTTTCAAGCCATGAGGAATCAACTGCCACCTGAAACTTCCAGCTCTGTGTCTGTGATGTGTACATGAGACTCGGGATCTCAATGATCCTGGGTTCCAGTCAGGAGGAAAACAGTCTGAAAGAACTGGGGGTCACAACAACAGTCAAAATAGAGGGATAGTCCAAGACCCATGAAGCCGGGAGGCAAAAAATAGAACAGACAATGCTTTTGAAAACCTACCTGTTTTCTGTTTGAGGTATTTCCTCAAAGCAAAGCTGTTCCAACAAATTGCCAGAAAAAAAAAACACTCAGAGAATTTCCAAATACTCTCACAGGTCAGATTTTCTGTCAATTATTATTAAACATATACAGGGATATGCATGTAAAAACCATACCCATACCAATGGTTATACCAGCTTTGTTACATGGGGAGGGGATGGGTTTTTTACAGTAAAATGTATTTTCACTATATTAAAGCTAATTATATTTCCTTTTCTCACTGCAAATATTATTAATCAGTTTGTTTATTCAATAGCCACTAAATGCATGCACTCACAAGATGTAACTGAGCATACACTAATTACTGTAATAATCATTATGACTTGAATACAGCAAAGCACTTAAGCACATTTGGTCTCAATGTTTTAAATGCTTAATGCACTTAAGGGCTTTGCTTAAATAAGGTTCTAGTAGATTCATACCCTTTATTTTTTATGAAACTGTCATAGAATTAGACTGGAGACACAGTATGCTCTCACGTGGCTAAGCAGCATCCCTCTTTCAAGCAAACCTACAAGCTCCCTAGTCCTATTATGGACACTTTAAATTCTAAATTACCTGTTGGTCTGAAATAACAAAGCAGAACAGAGTTTGTTCCAAAATTCACTGATAGCAATATATGAGGAAAAAAGAAACTTCAGATAACTATTTGATGGGGAACACAGAAGAGTAAGACAAAAAGAAGTAGGTTGCCATGATATTTTTCTCTCGTGTTCAGTTTAAGACTGTAAGAGTTAAAAAAAAAAAAGTAGGGTAAGGTAATGTGGTTATCATCTCATCGAGAATGTTAAAATTTTCGAAAACAAAAGCACCCTTCCATGTTTCATTTAGATATCCAGGGTGATGGCAGAGGACCTCAAATAATGATCATTAACTGTTCCACCCTCATCTATTGCTCCACACTCAAGTGGGGCTTACCCTGTGACTGTGTACTTGCTCCTTGCAGTGCAGAGTTAACAGATTAGCCAGCCTGACTGGCTGAAAATGGCTTAAAATAACCCATTTCCTTTCAGCACCCTGTGAATCCACACAGTCAGCTACTGTGTGTCACTGGAGGAGGCAGAGCTTGAAAGTATGGCAGAAGGTAGCTTGTTCAGTTGTTCCCTAGCTCTGATGGRGGTGTTCAGGGAGCTGTCAGAGAAATGTCATCCAGAGTGAGAGACAGTCCTAACTAGATGAGGAAACAATACCCATAATTGTAACATGGTCAGCAAAGATACAAAAGCCAGTGCTGGCATTTCAGCTTATTGATCATTGGTGAAAAGCAAGCATAGCAGCATCAAAATGTTAGAAAACACACTTAAACCATACGATTAAGCCAGATATACAGAGCTGTTAAGGGATATTTTGATGTCTGGGGGACCCTTATTTTCTTGAGATCTCCTCTCACTTCTAGCTCTTGCTACCTCCTGATGACCTCACTGCTGTGGAATTGCAGCCTTTCTTTAGCCCTCCTTTTTGGATGATGGCAGCAAAAAAATAGGCAGGCTTATGCATGTTTACCTCTATTTCGCACATTCTTTCAGTGGGATCCTCAGGATACCTGCCTTGGCCCTAGCTGTGCATTGCCTGCAAAATCAATGCTGTATTTGCAGCAGGAATGGGTGCTGAATTACGTTCAAGCCAGAGGAGGCCCTCACAATATGTAAAGATTTGTAAATTAATTTATTTTCTTTTCTTYTTTCTTTTTCCTTTTTTCTTTTCTTCTCTTTTCTTTTTTCTTCTCTTTTCTCTTTTCTTTTCTTCTCTTTTTTATTTTCTTTTTTCTTTTCTTTTCTTTTCTTTTCTTTTCTTTTCTTTTCTTTTCTTTTCTTTTCTTTTCT